>JXTC01000289.1:34272-73745 GCA_002914845.1 Trema orientale
GTACAGGATGCATGTCTTGAAAAGAAAGAACCGGATCAAGGATTTTGATATTCACCAACTATAGTTTAAAGGTTCTAAATCCCTCAAATATGGAAAAAGAGCTAAACCCTTTTAAATGAATCACCACATTATGAATTTCAAATATCAGTAACTCGATTATATAATTGATATGGCCACCTTATAGCTAACAAAATGCTATCGACCCGTATTTTGGAATCTATAAGCACTACCCCTTCTTTTTTTTCGTTTCTTCTTACGCTAGAAAAGTCATTAGCTAAGCTATGCGTGAAAGCTTAAACTTAATTCTTGGTCTTGAAAAGTTTTTTAGCTAGCTAGCTTCAGACAAATGAAACTTTCTCACATCTTTGCATGCCCTGATTCCCATTTTCAAAAATTGACAGGACAAATGTAACGACCAATAGTAGACAATAGGAAATCTCCAATTTGTTTCTCTATAATTGAAATTAAAAAAAGAAAAAGAAAAAAAAAATTCTCAGAGAACACGGGTGAGGAACAAAAAGAGTATCATGCGAACTCAGTTAAAATATTACACATCCTACTAATATAATCCTAGTATTATAATTTTGATATGTGAAATCGGTCAAAATATTTCACATCCTAGTAATATAATAAGTTCTAGATGGAGCCTACATGTTAAAAAAAGTGTGAGCTAAAACTCGTTGTTGAGCAAATATGGTAAGAGGTGAGGGCTACAGCTGTGCGACACGTACATTAGCCCCATGTGCACTATGCAAGTGAAAGGTTAATAGAGTAACTAGGAAGAAAACGTGGACCAATCAAAATGGTCCACGTAGTGCATGCTGGTTTGAGGTTGGTTGGAGGTGAAGTTTTGATGCATGCGGGACCAGCCTGATTAGGGGCTTCATCATGAACTCTGATTAGGGCGTGCGCCTCATTGGTAACAATGTGACATTCCGACCGTTCATCATACATTCTTTTAACTTATATACATGTGTTTGTATCTATACACTCTACTTAACTCTCCAAAGTCAAAATTCAAGGAATGCGAAAATCATCATGGGGACCTTTTGTCTGGATTTTTCCAATTGTCTTGATGTTTGTTAAGGAGCCGGGGGAAAAAAAAAAAAAAAGAGGAGAGAGAGTCGGTACTATTAACTAGTGTTATAGTACTTTAAGTACCACATATGTAAATCCCAGAGCAAAAAAAAAAAAAATACCACATATGTAAACAGTACACAATTAATAATGATAATACGCTGGGTCAATGTAGTTCCACATTTTGTTACAGGTCTCAGACCATATTAGATTCATATAAAGGCTAGCGCAAAAAAAATGTTAGTTTTGGGCTATACAAGGTTTGGAATATATATATATATATATTATATTTTCTACTATATAGTATAATTGTCAGATTTTAATAAGACCAAGTCAGTGTATCAAGATTGAAACAAGCGCCTTTGTTGGACGCAGCTCAATCCAATCGATAGTAAAATTACATAACTGAACTACTAATTAAGCAAATATATTTTTTACCGTTGATCTTTTTTTATCTTATAAATAAGCCTATATGACTCGAAAAAATCGTAAGGTAGCTTATTAGGCCTGTAAATACCCCGGCGTCAAACAATTTTAACAAATTTTTCATGGCGAATATAAATTTACTTTTTTTCATTTTCGTTATCAGTACTTCACGTATATATATTTATATATGAGAGAGTATCATTTTTTTACCCTATATTTTGACATTTTATTCGATTTATATCTTCTGTTTCAGTTATTATCAACATTGATCTTTAAATTTGAAATTTATTGCAAATTTATACACTGACAATAATTTAAAACAGTTAATTTACCAAGATGATTTAATAAACTTATTCTCAGATAAATTTTTATATGATTTATTTTCAAATTTTTAAATAGCAACTTGGTAACTTAATTGCTCTAAATTGATGTCAGGATATAAATTTGTAACAGATTTCAAATTTAAATGTCAATATTGATAATAACAAAAACACAAGATATAATTTAAATAAAGTGTCAAAATGTGATAATATCCCATTTATATATATATATATATATTTACATATGTAGCACTTTCTTTTTTTAATTGCTCGGACAATTTTGCTGTAAGCGTCGAGTCCTGCAACCATAAAACCTATTGCTATTAAGTAGTTGTATGAAACTATATGACGGATTCAACACTAATATAGATGATTGTGTAGTTAAACTTTAATGACTCCGTTAGTCCCTAAACTAAGTAGAAGATCTCACTTTGATCCTCAAACTTTAGATTGCACCGTATTGGTCATTAAACCAATAAAAATATTTCATTTTTGTTATATAGTTTATTTGATTCTTATCAGAATAAGCACTTGAGTTACACTTCTTATTCTGTATTAGTGATTTCAACAAAATATTGCATTTTGGACAATTTTGAGTTGCATTATTGTCTAGCGTGCAGCTAATTTTTGTTCAGCCAGTCATTTTTAAACTGCTTCAAGTTATTTTCTAATCACTTTATAGTGCTGGATTATACTTTTAAATATAAAATAAGTACAGCAGAATAATAAAGGTGTCGCATATGCTCATTCTGTTAAGAATAAAATGAAATATATAATAAAAAGGACTAAAATGACACTTTTTTAATAGTTTAACGATCAAAATGACATAATTTAAAGTTTAAGAACTAATGTGAGACTTTTCACATAGTATAGGGATCAATAGGATTATTTATCCTATTTAAAATTTATCTATGTATATAGCAGGAAAATATATATGGGCAGCATTTCAATAGATTTTTTTAACCTATTTATAAGTTTTTTTTTACCCAATTAAAATTCATTTTTTTCTGAGAGAGAAAAAGAATAAAATAATGTGCATATATTTTCATGCACATCTTTTCAACTACTAAAATTATTATAACTGTTAGATACTATGATCCAAATGCTAAAAAAAACTAATAAATAGGTAAAAAAGATAATAACTATATAGCGGATTGGGAACCAATATATATATATATATATATACACACATATGATCCTACCTATTAAAATTTTATATCTTGTATTATTTATTTATAGCAAAAGCCAACCAGCTACCAGTTTTTTTTTTTTTAATAGAAAAAAGGATGGATGAGATCCCGGCGGTAGGTCACTTCCCAGAACCACTCTATTCGGTTGGGCACTCAAAGACGACGTGAGGACTCGAACTTTAGACTTCACCCTCTCTAAGTGAGAGAAAAACTTAGGGCAGAACACCTTGTTATTAATGGTTTCTATTGCAGTACTGCTTGGCGTTCACATTATAAATTTGAGCACTTCCTTTTGTACTTACTATACGTCCTCAGGATCCTCTCTAGAACAGGATGAAGCCTAAGAAGTCATATAACTATATCATATAAGTGTATGTAGTATTCTATCCATAGATATGCCCTAAGATAATTAATGATAGTTGATACTGTGGTAAGGTCCTTCTTCCCTGCCAGTTCGCAACCACGCGACATGTCAACATTGTCGACAACTTTGAAAGGTACAGAATTCGCAATATAGGGCAGTTGATACTGTTTTGCATATGAAACGGGTTTTCATATAGCAAAAATGGATATATTAATGACTAAATGGGCCTAAAACAAGCTTGTAAAGTCATAATTAGTATAAACTTATTTGTTGCATACTTTATAGGCATAACCGATTAGTAACCACACTAAATCTCCAATTTTGAGATAAAGAATTTGAATTCCCCAACTCGTCATAAATTAAAAGCCGGAGGAAAATGTTAATGAGAATGGTAGTCTCACTAATTTGACCATTGACTAGTATAAACTAATGAACTACAATAAAATGAGTAACAAACTTACAATTACGTGCAACAACGTGTGAATGACTGATCAAGAGAGGTCAATATATGTTAAATGAGGTTGGTATTACCTTCCTAACACAATTAATCAAGACTGTATACAGGCTAAAGCCTATGGCACATCATAACGGTTCAATCTATCTTTGAAGTGAACTTGAAATTACGTGATAAGCATTTGTTTGAACCTAAAGATTGAATTCCTCACCGGACTTGTGAAAATGTTAGTTTTATTAATAATAATAATTAACAACACTTAATTTGCCGTACATAATTAGCTTGAAGATGAACTTTTTTCTATAACATAATTATATAAACTAATTTTAGGTCATCTTGGTCTTAATGCATAACCAAACGTGACGGCTTATTAGGTAGGTTTCCATTAGTGCTGACTTCGATTTTTCCTTTTTTTTCCCCGAAAAATTATATTAAAAAAAAGTTAATATTTTGACTACCACTTTCAAGTTTCAACAACTACGTTAACGTACGTCCTTGTGATTTTGGAGAGGGATAAAGGAATAATGCTAATAGAGACAATCATGACTTCGCTATAGCCCACTAATTGAGGCTTTGATTAAGGAGAAGAAACTCATACCCTGCAAATTGCCCAATGACTTTGGATAAGACCATCCAATTTGTTATATGCAATTCAGGCCCTTTTGACCTTCGCATTCTCTCGGATTATTTAAGGAAAAGGGCAGTCTTAGCCTTTCAAATTGCCGTACATGTCTAATACATAGAGCCAAAATGGAATAAACTTATTCAATCCCATGTTATTTCATGTTCAGAAATAGCATAAATGCCACATGGGTGTGATTCAAAGCCTAAATTGGAAAATGTAGAAAAATATTACTGATGTCTTCTTAGTGTCAGCAATTTTCATATATGCAAAACTACACTAGACCCTCTATAATAATATAACAATTACATGTAGGTCTCCTAATTTTCACACGATCAGTATGTGCTAAAGGAAAAGTTTAGTACTGGCAAGGACAAATAGAATGAAATATGCAATTGGATAGTGAGTTGTGCTAGCAATAGTCGAACGTGTCACAACTGTTGCATCAAATCTGTTCATTTATATGAGCTTTACAAAAAAAGATGATTTGATTGGTTAGACGCATCTTATCAAAGCACAGCTCTTGGATGATATATCACAGATTGTGCACACGACTTTGTTTTTTCCCCCCTTTTTGAAAGGAGATATATATGTATATATACGTATATGGCATTTATGCGTACATGGCATTTATGTTCAAATAGATAAACTACAATTACACATCGGATTGAGCTTTGAAGGTATCCAATCACATGCTATGCATGTGCCACTTATGACAGAGAGTGAGAGAAGGCAAAAGGCTGGGCAAGGCAAGACAGGGCTGCATGTGGGTGAGAACAGAGCTGAAGGAAGATAAGCATACCAATAGCCATGTGGGTTGGAGGAAAACTTGGCTAAGGGGGCAAGTCAATATCGCCCCCACCAAATATTTCCTTATTGTATTCATTCATTCCAGTCCTTATCTATGACACTTCTCCTCCATGTGTGATCTTCTAAAAAAATCAAACTGAAATAAACTCATCCCCAATTTTATTTGTCAAGTTTCTGGGGCGCTATCATATAGATTGTGACTATCTAAGAGGGGGAAAAAAAAAGAAGAAACAATATATAGATAGTACGATCTCTCCCATTTAAGCTTTATTTGAGATTGAATGAGAACCGAGACTCTATAATTTAATTGGTCCACTGGAGTCATATAGCACTAGATCAAACTTATGCACTTGTTCCTCAGTTGGGTTGCAAAAGCCTTCCGGAGTGACTGATTTTCTGGAATAAAGTGTTGGACTTTGGTATAAGTGGATAGGGACTGACGAGGGACATTGGACTTTATTATAAATGAAGCCAGTTTTGACTATAGGATAAAGGAACTAGGGACAAGAAATTGTCAGCAACCAAAAACGGTGTCATGGGCACTGAAGCACATTATGATGTACACATTATAAGTAATAACATATCATATGTATGAGTGGAAAATGCTGGTTTTAATTCTCCATTCCAGGTTTTCAGATTATGTGGTATGGGCAGGTTTAAAAAATTGTAGGCAACATTTAAGGAAATAAATGAAGTGTAAGTGTGTAACAGATAGCAATAAGACTTTTAGGCTAATTTGAATGTGGGAACACATAATTATGAGGGCTTTTGGGGGCCAATATGTGAAGTGGGTGCACCTACTTTGAAGCTACCCACATGCACTGCAATAGATGCTCAAAATTGGACAAATTTCTTTCTTTTTTTTCTTTTTTAGTTAGAAAAAAAATTAAAAAGAAATCCCCCATTAATCATTATCAATGCGTAGAGGTATAAATTAAATGATTGAAGACATAAAAGCTGAGTCGTCTCAAATTAGGTTGGCCCTTTACTACACATAAGCAGTTGCAGCATTCACACGGTAGTTTAAAGAAATGGCATTAAGAATAAATGAGAGGACAATATTGTAAATAAATGAAGATATAAAAATTGATTTACTTTATGCCCTTAGATGCAGGGTCTTTTGCTTTTTGGTCCAAACATATAAATTCCTGGTTCTCCCGCTTGTCGGGTTGGAGTGGCCAGTTAAGTAAAATGATGTATAGAAGACCAGGAGGGAGGGTTAGCAAACAAAATATCAAGTGCTTTAATAATTGAGAAGAAAAAGCAGTTGACAGTTGAAGATATCATAATTAACATGAAATTTAAGTTAACACAATCATTAAACGTGTTGCATGAGAGAGAGAAGAGAGATACAGTGTTAGTTTTTCTTTTCTAAAATTCATTTAATGGTGATTATTTATGATAAATATGGTGATCAAAGATTCAAGGATGAATAATTAGTCGCAATCTTTATGAATAACTTTGCTCGATTGCACTTTAATTAGTCTTAATTGTCACTTAAACTAAGAAAAGCACGACAAAGACTAAACTTCTAAAATTTTGATTTAAAGACAAAATGCAAAACTGAAAAAAAAAAAAAAAAAGGAAATAATTTATTGAAAAAAAAAACTTGGATATTCTTATTACCATTCATATCATATTCAAAATATTATGAACTATAAGTGAAATAAGATTGTAAAAACTCGCATGCATATGATCATAATAAAAAACATAGTGAGGTCTTTATCATAGGGACCATATATTATATACATACACACCAGAGAAGCAAAAGTAATGATCTAAAGAATCTCAGGTAACTCACACAAATTGATTGTTGTCACTTTTTCGCACCAATCTCCATTTAAGAGAGACTCCAATTTTCTCATAAAGCTAACAAAATTGGCTTTTTTTTAAGAGTAAACTGCAAAAAACTACATGAGATTTGGGTATTCTGTAATTTAAATCCTGAAACTTAGAATCTTCAAAATAATACTATAAAATGAATTTGCGAAAATAGATGCCTTATACTAATTAATTATTTGACTATTTTTAGTAACAAAAGGACAATAATATTATTCCTTAAAAGTGGATAGTTCTTATTATTCTCCTTAATTTTGATGTATTATTGTATTTTATTTGTTAAAAGTTATTCAAAAAATCAATTCAAGATATGAATTTTCAAAAATTCTTAATCTTAAGTATTACTTTACAGAGTTCAAATTTTACGATTTAAATTACAGAATGCTTAAATTTTAGAATATTTTTTTATAATTCACCCTTTCTTTAATGTCAAAAAAATATAATAATAATAAGACGCAAACTTGGGCATCATATCTATACCAAGTCCAACTATCTTTTTGTTCCAAACTGGGGCACTAACACTTAATTTCTTCAGCACCATATCCCTATTTTAGTCCTTAGTCAAAAAATGTCACTTTTTTTTTCTCTCTCTCCTTCTCTTTTTCTTTTTTTTTTTGGGGGGGGGGGGGTGTTGTGGGGACTTAAATTCACAATAAAGGCTAAAGCATACCCAGATTTTCTTCTTTGCAATATATTCCTCCAGTTAAAGCTGACTGAAAGGGCACCAACTATAACAACCGACTTAACTACCTCTTATGAGTTATGATGCTCATCATGCTCATCAGTCATCAGTGCCAGAAGCTTCTGTGGCTTAAAAGCTAACTTGGGAGAAAAGTTAACCATTTTAAAAAAGAATTGGCGCGCCTTGTAAAAGTCATTAACTGATGGTAATTAAGAGGGATAGTAACAAATAACAATGGAAAAATAGAGGCCATAATTCTTTTTCTTCACCTACCTGGCCTGGCCAAGTTGGGGTCACCACCTATATAGCATTGTACAATTTATTTTGGTTACTATTAACTGACCAAAATTTATTTCTCTTAACTTGAGTATATTTGTTTACTAATATGCTCTATAAGAGATTGTTCATATTTTTCTGGTTTGGTGGAGTACTTAAAGGGACGTATTTCAAATCATAGTAACGTACTGTTGGACTAGGAAGTACCCGAGTTCCTGAAGTAAAACAAGTCATACCAGTACAAAGGGTTTTTATTCTTAATTCTTAGAGCCCCACAGGCACTTCCACAGTGGATCAAAGACCTCATAGTGATGTTTAAAAACCAATTTTTTTAAAAGAATTTTTTTTTGGGGGGGGGGAGTTGGGGTGCTTAAGGAAAAATGAAAATTTTGTTGTTATGTAGTGGGTGGGAGGATATCAAAATGCTCTAAAGTCTATGGTAGGAACGTACCACGTCATAAGTGAGTTGTTTTAAGGGACATGAAATTTATACCAAAAATATTACATATTGGTAATGCTTTTTTAACGCACCCTATGTATGTATGGTGTGATCCTATTTTCTTAGAAAAGAAACACAAGTATCATTGAATTAGGTGTAAATTTTGTGTCATTATCATTCCTCTTTACATTTTTGAAAGTAGAGGTGTAGGTGAAAATCAATCAGAAGTAGTAATCTTTATGATGACCAGTACTAAAAATTACGATGACCACGGGTGACGAAAAATGATCAGTCCTAAAAAAATTTATTTGAAAAGTGATCTTAAAAATATTATTTGAACTGAAAAAAAACTCAGTGCCGTGCCGTCCAATCCCTTCTACAAGGGCTTAATTGTAAATTAAGTCCACCATAGATCATTGTGTTTGGGTAGAGACAATTTGAGTCGACACAAATAATGGGCCTTAAGACGACCTCACTAATTCAAACGTCATCTAGTCATCTAACTGGTCCATTATGGCTTATCTGGGCTTGGGCACAGTAAACTGGGAAATGGACCTGACTAGGAGTGATTTGACCCATATTGGCTTTTTACAGGAATATTTTTCAAAATGACGATTTTAGAAGTCTCATAACATTAATGACAGGTAGTCACACATTTATGACTTTTTCTTTTTTTTTCTTATTTGAGATGACATTTATGACTTTTCTAGAACCATAAAAATAGTGTACTACCCGTCAATCCTAGGAAACTCATTTTGAAAAGTACCATTTTACCCCAAGACATTACTAGTCATTTCCATTTCCCAAATTTTAACTTTACCATCTAGTCTATCTTGTTTCACTTCATTTTGGGCTGAAGATCTAGGGTTCCCCTCGCCAATAAACAAGAACTGAATTACCCGATACTTCCATTTTTTTTTCCTTAAAAAAAATTTTAAAAAAATTGTGTTACCCCATTTTTCAAGCACCTCCCTGCTATCATGAACTAGAAAAAAGAAAAAAAAAAAGGTATTAAAACTTGTAATATAGAGCAAACAGACTATGGAAAAGTTGCAAAAATAATAATTTGAAATAACAAACCATTTGTTTACGGATAAAGAAACCAAAAAACTTGTAATATAGAGCAAACAGACTATGGAAAAGTTGCAAAAATAATAATTAGAAATAACAAACCATTTGTTTACGGATAAAGAAACCAAAAAAATTTATTAGAAGAAAATGCTGTCTACAGATATTTAAGCATTTTTTTTTTGGGTATTCGTCTGTTAGTGGTTCGTAGGGGAGGGGGTGCGGGTGGGAATTAAATCTCACACCTCTTGCTTCTCTATAAGAAGTCTTGGCCACACGTGCTAAGCAGCTCATAGTTACAGATATTTAAGCATGAATCATATACAAGAACTCTGCGGTATGTAACGTGTGTAATTTCTAACTGCATAGCTTACGGCACAACTCCTGGACCTGAACCTGGGAAGGGTTACTATCTGGTAACTGAAAAATGTTGCTTCTCCCGTTGCTTTCGCATGTCATGTTCATCTGATTTCCGGATTGAGTCATCTGCGACAACATGGGTTCATAATGTGGATAAACAGTAACTTAAAAATATGTTATATTCGATCCTACGTGTCCAACATGTTTATATCTCTCTTTTTCAGAATGTTCAACTACTCACTTTATTCAGGTAATCTCTAATGGAACACAGCAGAGAAGATTTTCAAGGAAAAGTTTACTAAAAAAGGTGTAACCTTAACATAACAATTTTGCTGAACAAATGAGAACAAGCCGGATTGAGGCCCCAAATTCTTAAATTATGTACTGCTGTATAGCATCCACCTTTTACCGATATCTCATTCTGCATGAGGAGTGATAACTATAGGAAAGTATATTCAACCACACAAGTAGCAGTATCCCAAAAAACTCCAAGCAAAAGGAAGAGTACCAAAGGATTTGTTACCTCGCAATATTCTCTTTGAGACTTGCAACTCCAATGTGCAATGGGGACACAACTAAGATAATGACACCAGGAACAGCGATCGTTTAGATTAACCCCTTGAAGGAGCACAATCAGCCCAAGAATAAATCTAGACAAGTACAAAAGTTCTGTTTAGAAAACTCCACATGTGCTGATGTTCAGCATGCAGGATGAATTGACTTACTATCGCTACACTAACCAAATAACAGACAATGAATTTTACATATATAGATTAATCAGTAAGGAAGATAGGAAGGAAGGAGAAGTACATTTCCTAGGAAAGGGAGATGAGAGAGAAATGAGAGCACTCACCCCTTGTTGTGTTTACTATGAAAGGAAGAAGAAGGTTTTGCTTGTAAAATAACTTCTCTATTATTAATTTTGAAATCCCCTCCTAAAATCTTTCCAATCTGGAGGAGATCAAAAGTTTGTTGAATTGAGGATTTGAAATCCATCGTCTAATCCCTTCCCTCCTAAGGTCTTTCTTATCAAACCATCCTAACTCAAATCCATCAATTAATCCCCCTACCCCTCTCCTTCTTTCTAACACACTCTAAGCATGGAAAATAGGCAATCCTTTGTATGTTCCCAAAATGATGAAGGAAACAACTTCCCACTGGGTGGCCTGTTTCCATCTCACTCAACTCATATTTATGCATTAACGGACACAAGTCCAACTATCTTTTTAATAATGGAAATGTCCTTAAGAAATGTGCATCGATGATTTTAAAGAAGGAAGTCAATTTGCTGTTTATAAAAGGAGTTTGAGATTACCCCACAGTCAACAGAATCAGAGAGAGAATCCACAGCGCATATTGATATGTCTTGTGTTTACTAATAGGTGTAGCCATGCGGCCTTGGGAAGTATATCTCTGGCTAATCCATCTAAACTGGGGCCGTACCAAAAATATGAATCCAAGAAGAAATCCAGAAATAAATCCTCCAATATGAGCAAAGTTGTCAACATGTGGGAGGATTCCCACAGCTAAGTTAACTACAATGATGAAAACGAGAGTGAGCAATGCTGCCACCTGCGCATTAAATTTGCAAATGTAAGATAATGTGGTTGCAAATATGGTTAAATCCAACCAGGTAAATATCCATTTCCGAGCAGTTTTATTTACCTTATTTGCATATAGCGTCCAATTTGTGATGAGCTCTGAAAGCATACCTCCTAGTAAACCAAAAAGTGCACCTGAGGCACCAACGGATATGCCATTTTGAATAAAAAGAGCTGACAGTAAACTCCCGCCAAATCCAGATATTACATAAAGTAATCCAATCTTAACTGCAAAAGAATAAAATAGAAAATAAAGTTAATTTAAACCTCAAAGTTAGAATATCTTCACTAAATCAGTGGAAAATTTTCATCTACAGGGGGAGTGTTTCTCTTCCTTTTCACAGTTATCAAATGTTTCATCTTAAATAAGTATTCTTCTGAGGTTAGAATATTTATCCAAGTTATCACATAGCAGGGAACAGTGGGAAGAAAAACAATTGCTTGATTCGACCAGTCTATTATTGTGAATTGAATACCAAGTCCCGACTAAAATTTTCATAATCTGAATAAAGGCCCTCCATGGAAAATTTTGATGATCGAAAGCTGATATATCACATTTATGCATGGTGACACATAAAACTGAGAAACTAGATGCATACCAAACCCAAAGTCTTGCTCAAGTCGAATACCAATGAAAAGAAGACTTAAAATATTGGCAAGTACATGGAAAACTCCAGCATGTAACCATATACAAGAGAGCAGGCGCCATGCCTGGTGTTTATGAACCACTTTATTCACTTCTAGAGCACCCATCTTCTCTAATCTGAAAGAAGAGATTAAAAAAAAAAAAAGAACAAGGGGAAAATAAATAAATATAATGCAACAAAAGACCTGATGACACAGATCTAAAGCTCCGAGTTAACAGAAGATAGATAAAAATTTAGATTTTTACATTTTCCATGTTCATAGTTTAATGCATCATCTAAAAGCTTGCAGTTTAATCACTGGCAAATATTTAAAGGATGCACGGTTCATAAAGAAAGAACTGAACAGCATGATGCTATCATATGCAGTGCAAAGTGATATATACCGGAGCATAATAACCTAATGTTAGACCTTCCTTATTCTAGTGGCGAGAGAACGAAAGTGAAATTATATGAAAATTTTATAAACACTACCTTCAAATCGTGACAATGTTAACGTTCAAGTCTGACAATGATCTCTGAAAAAATCATCATCAGTTCAACTAAGCACAATAACAGGACCCAATAACAGTATTCCAAGAGAATTCAACTGGATGTATGCAAGTAATGTTCTGTTCATAAAACATGTGCACTTCACAATGCACAGCTCAAAGTTCCTTGCCAAAAATTCCAAGATATCAAGTAAGTTCACCAAATTATTAAGCAATTGTCATAACATATTTCGGATTCTCATAGCCTCTTCCGAGCTAAATTCACTCAATAATTAGTTTCTCCGTACAGTTCATATTATTCACCAAAAAAAGATGAACACAACACGCCAACAGCTCAAACTGCTTAACCACACAAAGATTCCAAAACCCCATGTTCACCCACTATTCAAATGGTGAAAACAAATCCAATTACGGTATTAAACACGCAAACAAAGAACACATTAAAAACCACTTCCTCTAATCTCCATTAAACCATTCATTAGCTCAAATTAACTCAAATCAGACTATCCCAAAAACCCATTTTCTCAATACAAGTCTATACAACCGTATCAGGCATGCCAAACGGTACAAAACAGACTATACACACATGCAGATAGAGGAGGAGAGAGAAAGGGGGGCTTACGCAGACGAAGAAGGACCCAGAAGAGGATTTTCCTTAATGGGCTGAAAGGAGAAGCGGCCCAAGAACCGAGCCAGGCAAGAGCCCGAGTTCTTGGGGCAATCATTGACGAACATGGTGACCACAAACAGGGCAATGTTGGCCACCACGAACGACGGAACCAGCCACGGGCCCCACCTCTTGAACGGCATGTACCCGCCGCGCGGGGCCGTGGGCCGGAACGGCGCCGCCGACGGCCGGGGCGGAGGCGGCCCAACAGGGCGGCCCACGTTGTCCCCGCGCCGTGGATGGACCTTAATCTCGACGTTGGCCCCCGGAGCAGGTGCTGTGCTTCTCTCCATCCCGACCGTTGATTTCAAAATTTCTTCTTTTAATAAGTGATTTGAATTTTCACTCTAATTAATCTCCAAGAGTCCCATTTTTAGAGTTCTGTATTGTTATGCATATAAAAAATGTATAAAATATTAATCAACAAAAGAATACTATGTGGGGAATTAATTAGGATTTGATGGAAGAAATGCATAAGGAGCTGAGTTCTTATTATTTATTTATATACATATTTTTTGTGACTGTTTACTTTTGGTTGTGGAGGGGAACGTTTTACCTGCTAAAGCGGTTTAAAATGCTTTTGGTTATTGTTATTTATGGTTGCTTGGGTTGCTTTTGTTGTGCAAAATAATCATCTTTTTATGTTTCGTAAAATTGTGTTCTGTTGCTCATTTTATACTTCAAAGTTCAAACGGGTTGGTACTTTTCTTTTTTTAAAAAAATTTAATTATGAGGATCTATATATTTTTGAGAAGTATAAGGAAATACATTTTAAAGGGAAAAATTACGATGAGAAATTATGCCATACATTACTCACTCATTTTTTTATTTATTTATTATAATTTAAATATCTATGCCTTTCAACTTTTATTTCCGGTTAAATTTATGACAGTTTTTTAAATTATAATTGTTTTATTCTCAAATTTATTATGCTCACCAAATTCTTTTAAGGTGGGATATGACTGGACGTGGGATAATTCCTTTCCTTGAACGATAGTTTTCTGGGTGATAGGAGATGCTTTATTTTGTTATTAATAAAAATTGCTTATTAGAGTATCTCCTTTATGTTCTCCTATACAAAAGAGAGGGTATTTCCTCGAAATCTTTAGTTGCACGTAACATGAAAACAACTACATATATACATCGACCAACTTCAAGCTTAAATACAAAAAAAAGTCTAATTAATAATCCATGAACTTGAAGCTTAAATAGTCACGTTTAAGAAAAAAAAAGATTATAAAGTACTTGTTATTCTGCCTCTTTTATTGAAGAAAACGATTAATCTGAATCAGAAACAACCAACTTCATGATAAGACGTGACCTTAAGTAACGGCACAAAAACTGCATTTAGATAGCATAATGATCCTCATAGACTCTAACGAGTATTTAGTACTCTCGGAAAGAACAAAACACAAACATCACTCTATAGTAACGTGAACTCAATCGAATTTGGGATGCTTGCCACTCTCCACTTACTGGTTTATGTTCTATATGAGTAGATATAATTTATATTATTGCCTTATATGAAGGGAAGGCATATGATTGACATGGATTCCAAATCTACCTATTTATTTTCGTGCGAGGACTCCCAACAAATTTATGACGAACCAATTACTTGTAATTATGCACTATCACTATATTTTATCTCGTAATTGGTTGGCATGATTAGGTTACTTCGATATTTTTCTTTAACCATGCCGGTGGGTTTTGGAAGCGGTTGTTAACCAATACCATTTCGTGACTCACAAATTGACTACATTCCACATGGTATGGTTATATTGTTTTCTTTATTTTCACGTAAAGAACATTATTACATTTATAAGAAAACTCACCCTATATATATAATGCGACAAAAAAGGGCCGTATTAAAGGGGTGTTGATCGTCTTCATTACAGATTATTTGGAAGGGAAAAAAAAAAAAAAGAAAGAAAGAAAAAAAGAAGAAGAAGCAATATATAATAAGGGAAAAAAAAACACCTGCAATGCTAGTACTTTTGACAATTGTCACATAATTGTGGTTTCAAAATGTTACCAATTATATTCCTAAAAAAAAAAGGATTTTTTAAAATAAAAATTATGGAAATAAAGGTAAATAAATGTATAGTAAGCCAAGTAAATGTTGCTAATCCGTAGTAGACAACAAGAGCCTTGAACCCTCCGATCCACAAAAATCTTCATTGATACTCTTCATTTTATAATTACCGTCTTGTTATTTGTCCTTTTCTTTCTTTAAATTTTTTTCCCCCTTGATTAAGACAATTTCCCAATTAACTCTTCGAATTATCCAGAAAAATTAATAATTGCGTTACTTTTTGTCTTATTTTCAAAAAGGAAATATCCGCAGGCTCTGGTTAATTAAGTCAAAGATGGAAATTTTATTGAAGTTTCTAAATTATTTTTCCCATTTCTTTGCCTATTAATATTATATATCACAGGACGTTAACTAATAGGCAATGAGTTTATCTGGCACGATTAGCCTAAAAATTCATTTCGGGGATATGCATTTGCTCTCTTTCACATAATATTTTGTTTCTTCGCGTAAAATTGTGATTTAGAGACGCCTTGTAAAGTTTATGCTTTTGCTTGTTAGAAAGTTTGCGGCGTTGATGCATAGAGGGAAAGGTATTTTGGAATATATGCCTGTAATCTATATTCTCCAATGGAAAGCTTTTATAATATATATACATATAGTTTTGAAAAGCTTATAATCCATTTTTAGTAAATTTAAACGTTCTCAAACTTTAGAGTACTAGTCCTATTCGGTAATACCTTTTCTGGAAGATGGTGGGATTTTATATTATAGTGAGTTCCATATTATATGCTTCAATCAGCACGTATGTTTAACTTACCGGTGAAATTGTGAAATATATAGAGGGGCTAAAGAAGAAAATTGTCAATGGCCTTAGGCCTTACCTTAGCACAATAGTTTATTTAACTTTTATTTATTTAGAAAAACGATATAACAAAATTCCGGTTGAGTAAATATAGTAAATGTCGTACTTTTTAACAATTCATTTTAGTAAATGTGCCCTTTTTTCTGTTTTATATTCTATAGCTTGGTGGTCTAGTAAATCAATATAACATTTGTTAACTATTATTTTTTATTGTGAGTAAACAAATTTTTATATTGGATATATAGGGTTTATCACATTATATACTCGGCTATTTTGCTAAATAATTTGATAACATTTTTTAAGGCCCAAAATTTGGCCATTTTGCTAAAATCCCTATTTAGGTTTGGTTTCCAAAAAGAAAAAAAAATAAATGGTGTATGACTCTTTTTGTATATTAGTATTAGTAAATGACTCCTTTTACTAATTTATAGCTTAGCAATCGTTTTTTATATGTGAATGCTTATTTGTTAGTTAGGAGGTTTTGACTTTCTGTTTTGCTCCTTTTTTTTTTATTGTCCTTTTATTACTATTAACAGGAAATCGTAAATAGTATATCACTTTTTTTTTCTTGGTATACCAATCTATTTACTTAGTATATTTTCAGATGTACAAATTTATAATATTGACTTGTTGTAGATATCGCTTAAGTCGTGATATGTCTTTATTTATGCAATTCTCTAAACTCATAAACGTTGAAAATAATTTAGAAACTTCTTAATTAACAAATGGACATTTATTATTTTTTTAAAAAAGGGTTTTGATGAAGGTTATCTTAGTATGTATTTTCAATAGATATCTATCTTAGTCATTTAGCTATAATTTTTGAATAGAAAACGTTCACTGATTTTTCAGATTAAAAAATGACACATACCTTGAAAAAAGGAAAAGTATTATAAAATGATTATAAGTGTATGACAATGTTATAATAATAATAGAGCATATCAATAATAATTATCAACACAAAGAGGAATACTATTTCACTCAGTCTTCCTTGCTACCTTCTCTTCTCTTCTTTCTTTTCTTTCTCTTTCATTCCTTTTATTTTCTTTTTGGTTTACAGAGCGAAAGATCTATTTATAGGCCAAAGAAATGAATCAAATTTACAAATATTAACTAGAAGGCATCTCAAAGAGGAAAGATACATGTATCTAAACTCCTGTCTTTTTTTCCTAATGACATTCAGGACATCAAAAGATATGGGCATCCAAAATTATAAGATCCACAACAAAGGGAAATATATGATTTGAGGAAAGTAGTTAGGGGTGTCCAAAATCCATGCTTAACCTCAAAAGTCGCCCAACCCATATTACACCTTGTGGTATCCATTTTTTTTCCCTACCACCTTGGTGCAGTGTGGTGTGAAACTTTGCCAAATACGGCAGCACCACACTACATGCATATAGCTAATCTACATTTTAATTTTTGCGTGTCAAATTCAATAGGATGTTTAGATGTGATCTATCATGCCATATTAATTTATATAAAATAATACTTTGACAATTTACGTACAATATGTAAGTTTGTGTTTTTTTTTTATGGAGCAAAGAAAAATTGCATAACGATAATGCAAGAAATTAACTCATAAGCCTTAAGTTGCCCACTGGAACTAATTCAGTGGGTGGAATAGGGTAGGATGGGGTAGAAATTGGGTATTAAGTTGGGAGTTTGACTCTCATGGTGCTTGAGTTATTTTCTTTTCTTATAATAAGTGGTGATCATTAGTGCCCACTTGAAAAAAAAAAAAGAAAAAAAAACTCATAAACCTTAAGTTTTACCTGCATACGCAAGTTGGTAATTTCATTTTCACTAATTCACTATGAAACAGTAGTAAATTATTATTATTACTTTTTTTCGAAGGAGTTTTCAAGTAAATTATTAAAAGCAAGCAAATAGGAAAATCAAAATTCAAAAGGTCAAAAAATATAATTAGGTAATTGAGATTTACAGAGTAAAGTCACCTCAACCGGAATTACCCACTTTATGATTGGTTAGAGATTCATGATTCTTCGTTTTTTATGATTTGTCAATTATCTTTCAAAAATATTACTATTGCCTAAATCTATATATATATATTGCCTACCATATATATATATATTAAGCCCGAAGTAGAGATAAAGCAAAAAAACTGTGATGGCTTCTTTGACCAGTATTCTATTTTTAAAATTTTTAGAAAATTCTTAATTTAACTCTTATTTTTTTCATGATATGATTGGTCATATTATTATTTTTTTATATTATAATTAGTTGTAATATATACATATATTATATAATATTGTATTTGATTTAATATTAATAATACCTTATATTAAATTTAGTTTATCAAATAAATAGTTGTGCTACATTCGTCTCATCAAAATAAATGTAGAGATAAATATATTCTTTATTGTTTTATATAATGTTATATTTAATTTAATATTAATGATACTTTATATTAACTTTAGTTTATCGAATAAATAATTGTGATGTATTCGTCTCATCAAAATAAATATAAAGATAAATATATTCTTTAATATTGTAATATATTGAACCTAACAATAAATTAGGCTTAATGTATGCAATATTAATACCAACTCGCGCAAAACGCGGTATAACAACTAATTTCCTAATATACTCATTAGTCAAAAGGCCCAAGGTCTTTCTTTATATTTACATGCTGGCTATTTGTCTTACTATTTGGTTAAGTTTTATTATCTATCGATAGAGAAATCAATTTTGACATTTAGATTTCTGACTAAAAGTTATAATTAATTATATTGAAACAAGTTCTAATATGAATTAAATGATAGCATTTATATTTGTAACCATTAGATTGAAATCTAACAATAAATATTGAATTCTCCGTCAATGGGGAATATATAAAAAATACTTACTACTCCCATTTTGTTTATGAATGAGTACAATAGAGAACTTTTTATTCTCTATTAATAAGGAAATCAATTTTGACCTTTAAATTTCAATTTAACAGTTATAATTAATTATATTAGTCTTAAATGATAGTATTTATATTTGTAAGTCAAAATTGAATTCTCTATTAATAGAGAATAAAAAAAATAGCTATTATACCAATTTTATTTATCTAGTTACAGTAAAACCTCTATAAATTAATACTGTTGGAACTAGAAAATTTATTATTTTAGAGAGAATATTTTTTTATCGATAAATAAACAAAATATATTAATTTATAGATAAATAAATATTTATTAATTTAAAAGAGTAGTAAAGTTTAGTACCTATATTTTTTTCTTAAAATACATGTTAGATTTATAACAATAAAAATTAGATACAGTCAAAGTTTATGTGTACATGCAAAGAAGCCTAAAATTTAATATGTATATGCATAAGAGTTAATACATATTATTTGTACATAAATAAAATTCTAAAAATTAATTACATATCAAAAAATTAAGGTAAATATACATAAGATAAATGTAGCTTTAAAATTTAATACTTTAAAAATATAATATTTTAAGATATTTCATGTATGTTGAACATAACCTATGTAAATAGTTATCAGTTTTACTTCTAGAATTTAAATCATTATATATAAATTCTAAATCATATACCAAATGTAATGTATGCATTGCATAAATTAGAGATGAGATTGAGTTGAATTTAAGTATAAATAATAATCAAACAACTTTGGATGCATTTTGAAAAAGAACCAAGTTTAGAAAATAGAAGTCATCTAGAAAAATATCATTAATATTGTAAATGTTTATGTATTATTTCTTTCATGTATTTAACCAATTATTAATTTATACATTCGATGGGTCCTAATAGAACTATGAAAAAAGTATTATTTTATGTATTTAGCGATAATATTAATGTAGTATATTAGCACATATTAGAACGAATTATTTTATAAATTTACCGAAATTATTAATTTATCCAACATTCATTACACGTGATTTTCATGTAGTATGTTTGCTACTTTGCTTTAAAGCCATATTTGTGTAGAGGTAAAAAGGTAGACTCATCGGACAAATAGATCCGTACCAAATCCCATGAAAGCAAACAAACGTCGAAAAGAGAAATGAGTGCCAAAATCATTTACTCCTCAATTACTTACAAAAATAGTACACTCATTTTAGAAGGAGATTCATATGCTTTACATTTTTCCAATCATCACCCAAAAAAAAAAAAAAAAAAAGCCTAACCCTGTTATAGCCTTCGGATTAGAATAACCCACAGCAAAAAAAAAAAAATCACATACATCCATACCAAAGGGATATTTTGACTGAAAGGCGGAAGATTCCGACTCATGCACATAACTATAAGACGTCCATATTTATCTCTCTCTCTCTCTCTTAATTCCCATTTATAAATTTCTATTACCTATGATTGATACGCGGCAATGTATATTTAGAATGTTCCAAAACGAGTATTAATGGACCAAAACCTTTGATTTTTGTTTTTTTCCTTAAAAAAAACCAATCATTTTTAAAGAATAATAATAATAACTTGTTAATAACAAAACTACTAATTTCCCTTCCGATCAAAAAGAAAAACTACTAATTTTCCTATTAAAAAAAAAAAGAAAAAACAAAAGTAGAATGATAATAATAAGTAATAACATTGAATGCTTCAACATCCTCCAATTCTGACCTCCTCAATTTCCCTTTTTTGTTTTTCCAATATCCCGATCCATTTTCCAAGCAATCCCTCGATTATTTTTCAAGCAAATGTTTATGTCAAATTCTTAAACCTCTGTAATCGTATATACATACATGTTCTCAAATCAGAAAGCAACAATCTTCACCCTCCATTTTTGGGCTTTCCGTTTTCTGATGTTTCATTGAGATTTTCATGATCTGAGATTGACCAGAAGGAAAGAAAGAAACTCTTGGACCCAGAGAAGACTTAACATCCATGAAGGTCTTTGGAGATAATACCATTATGCCCATGGCCATTGTCAAAGGCCGCTTCTGGTTCGTCGTCTCGGCCACCTTTCTCTTCTGGTACTTATTGCTTTGCTTTTATAATTCCAAATTCACATCCGCCAAGAACTCCCTAACTGTATTAGGTAGAAATTTTGGCCACTATGACAATCGCCTAGAGCCTCATAATCATCCTGTTGTTTTGCCGCCTAAAACTTTCCATGAAAACGGTACTCTGTTCAGTGAAGAAACAGGGGACATGAATAACAATGTCACAAAAACTGAGTCTTCTTCTACTGTTCCCAGAACCGAAAATTGGGACAAACCCAGTAACACTTTTCCCATTGATGATAATGGGTTTGCATCCGTTGACCGAAATTCGGCTTCTGGGAAAGTTTTGGAGCCTGATAATAATCAAGCTCAATCGGCCATTGAAGTTCGTAGCAAGGGAAATATAGATGAGTCGGATAAAAAAGCTGTAAACGACACCAAAAGGCTTAGTGGGGAGAATCAAGAAGGTGTTGAGTCTGATGGAGATTCATGCTCAGGTCGATATATTTACATTCATAATCTACCTAGAAGATTCAACCGAGATTTGTTGAAAAAATGTCGTTCGCTCAGTAATTGGACTAATATGTGCGAGTTCACATCGAACTCCGGGTTTGGTCCTCCTCTTTCGAATTCCGAGAGGGTGTATGCGAATAGAGGTTGGTATTCGACGAACCAGTTCTCATTAGAGGTCATATTCCACAACAGGATGAAGCAATACGAGTGCTTGACAAACGACTCGTCGTTGGCTTCGGCGGTCTTTGTACCGTACTACGCTGGTCTTGATGTTGCCCGGTACCTATGGGGTTATAACGTGTCCATGAGAGATTCTGACTCTCTTGGACTAGTGAAGTGGCTGAGACAGAAACCCGAGTGGCGAAAAATGAAGGGCCGGGATCATTTTCTCGTCGCGGGAAGGATTACCTGGGATTTCAGGAGGTTGACCGATGAGGAATTGGACTGGGGAAACAAGTTTCTGTTCTTGCCCGAGTCGAAAAACATGATGATATTGACGATTGAATCAAGCCCTTGGCACAACAACGACTTCGCCATACCGTATCCGACCTACTTTCACCCGTCGAAAGATGGGGAGGTGTTTAGATGGCAGGGCAGAATGAGGAGACAGAGAAGGCCTTTCTTGTTCTCCTTTGCGGGCGGCCAGAGGCCTAATCTTCAGGACTCGATTCGCGGCGAGATCATCGAGCAGTGCAAGGCTTCGAGGAGGAAGTGCAAGTTGTTGGAATGCCATTTCGGATCAAACAGGTGTCAAAAGCCAGATTTTGTTATGAAAATGTTTCAGAGTTCTGTTTTTTGCTTGCAGCCTCCTGGGGATTCGAGTACTCGAAGATCGGCCTTTGATTCGATCTTGGCAGGGTGTATTCCTGTTTTCTTTCATCCGGGTTCAGCTTATATTCAATACCTATGGCATTTGCCGAGGAATTTCACCAAATATTCTGTGTATATACCTGATATTGATGTCAAAAAGGGGACAGTCAGCATTGAGAAGACCCTTCTTCGAATTCCAAAACAAAGAGTTGCAGCAATGAGAGAAGAAGTTATAAGACTGATACCAAAAGTCATTTATGCTGGCTCGAAGTTGAACACTCTTGATGATGCTTTTGATATCTCAATCAAAGGAGTTCTTGAAAGAGTGAGCAAAATAAGGAGAGAAATGGAAGAGGGAAAGGATTCTAGTTTGGATTATGCAGAAGAGCTTTCCTGGAAATATAACTTTTTTGGGACAGTGAGAGAACATGAATGGGATCGATATTTTGAAAGAACATGAAAACAACTCTATAAGAACCTAGAGGAATAATTTGTTTAGAGGAAGAAATAGGGCGAGGACATTTTTGTAGTTGTTGTAAACAGGCAATTCAACTATATTATTAGTCAATGGTTCTATGCAGAAAATTTTCCTGCATTTTTGCTATGATTCTTCTTTTTCAAATTAATTCTCTTAGTCATAAGAAATTGCTGTTGTATTTTATTATTAATTCCAAATACTACAAGCTTCTAGAAAGGGAACATACTTTTATTCCATCTTATTTTACAATGCTCTTAGCCTTAGTTGACAAGGCTACAAGACCTTACCTTACAAGGCTATTAGCCTATTAGCCCTAGTTGACAAGGTCTTATCTTACAAGGTATTTATGCCTTAACTGCCACGTTTTTTGCTCCTCTTAATACTATATATAGAGTATGTGGGTGGAGTACAAAATTTAGAGAGAGGTAGAGAGAGGTAGAGCTGATAGAGAATGAAAGAGAGAGCTGATTGCTCTTTTGGCTTTGGTTGCATAAGAAGAAAAATGAGAAAAATAAAAGAGACGTTCCTTTGTCTGCATAGTTTTATATATTGCTAGAGATATTTTTGTGGTATCATTGTCTACTCTTCGTCTATGGGAGTGCGCCTTCAGTCAAAGATTGGTCATTGTATCTTGGAGGGAAGACCGCCGTGAAGCTTGTTTCGCACCCTGACATTGTCTGAGAGGGGCGGAATCTTTCCTTACAGATAGTGTTCATCACGCCTCGACCACCATTAATATTTGTTTGTTACTTGTGCAGTTTTCTTTTTGTTTTAACTATTTTTGTTCTTATTTGCCTCGATTTTAGAGCTTCAACAAGTAATATTGGAGTTTTAGGGTATCCATATTTTTTCGCTTTCAAAGGCTATGACTTTATGTTCTAAGTTCAGAATTTGTTGTTTTTCTTTTTTATTACTCTTAATTTTCTACTATCTATAAATAGGGGATATCAAATGTTCAAATTTTAACTATTTCTGTTCTTTTTTGCCTCGATTTCAACTCTATCTCTCTCTGCCTCTCTCTAAATTTTGTACTCCACCCACATACTATATATATAGTATTAAGAGGAGCAAAAAACGTGGCAGTTAAGGCATAAATGCCTTGTAAGATAAGACCTTGTCAACTAAGGCTAATAGCCTTATAAGGTAAGGTCTTGTAGCCTTGTCAACTAAGGCTAAGAGCCCTGTAAAATAAGATGGAATAAAAGTATGTTCCCTTTCTAGAAGCTTGTAGTATTTGGAATTAATAATAAAATACAACAATCCCCCACAAATTCCAAAATACGATTGTCTGCATAATACTAGAGATAACACAAAAGTTCAATGCATAAGTACTGGTGCTTTTAAAGCTATAAACCAGCCATAGAATAACTAGTCGTGAGCCACAGGTACTTGGTGAAACAAAAGTTTCTATGAACCAAAATACCTTTCGTATGGAACAGAGGAATAGCATCCACACAGAACTTTAAACTAATCGTTGTCCGCGAGTTGGCGCATTAAAGGCCCAACACCTTCTTAGAATTCATGAGTGCTCTAGAGAGTCTGCCTAAACTCTCATAAGAACCGGTCCCAGTTCCACACTCATATAGGTGAACACTCCATCAAGTGTGTACTACAGTATCTACACACCACCTCAATAATAAGGCTATGGATTTCATTAAGAGGGAATTAGCTCAACCTTGATCACTGCAGAAAAGTATTATCTCGCCATAGGAAGGGATTTCTCAATAGTAAACACAATAGTGTAGTTGATAATGCTAAAAGACAACAAGTGACTTGTTCTTACCTCGATGAACCTACTTCATGGGATCTCCAATCACATAGGTGAGGTTACCATCACTCTTGCCTTTTGTTCCTAGGCATTAGTCCCGTTCCCCTCGACGTAATCACCACTAACCCCCTATTTAGCAGTTTTGTCAGAAGATTGGCTAAATCATATCTGACCTCACATATTCTAGAGCCACTACTATAGCTGGTTAATTATACTCAATTTCACTTTTCTCATCATGAATTTTGCTTTTCAATGTAGCAAGTATAGCCTGACAATCATAAGGTATAATACACAAAAGGGGGAACACATATGTTAATAGGAAAATCTGCCATAATGTTTCTAAACCATTTGGCCTCAAAACATGCCCTTTCTAAGGCAATCAACTCGGACTCCATGGTAGACTGAGTTATACAATATTTTCTTGGAATATTTCCAAGACACCGCATCTCTACTAAGGGTAAACACATAACAGTAAATCGACTTTATCTCATCTGGATCACATATCCAGTTTACATCATTGTACCCTTACACAATAGATGGAGACCTACCGAATTTTGAATCCATAATCAATAGTGCCCCTAAAATAATTTGCAAGTATCTCTAAAGCAATTCCAATAGTCCTCACTAGGACATTGAGTATATTTACTCAATCTATTAGTTGCTTATATACTGTCAGGCAACAATTCATCAAATACAATGGGCAACCAACGATTTAGGCAATCACATATAGGTATATAACCACAATAAGTGTTAGTATAAAAGGACTTGAAATGAACACAGTTATCTGCCTCATTAATCAGATAATTATTTAAACTAACACTTTAAATTTTTCATGCCATAACATCAAAGCTTATTTCAAGCAATACAACGACTTCACTAGCTTGCTGCCTTATGCTCATTATCCTCGGTAACATAACACTCTGGTTGCTCTATACAAATTTCCTCCTCCATTGCTTCTTTAAGAAACACTATATTCACGTCCAATTGGTGGACAAAAAGATCAAGAGTAGATGCTAAAGCAATCCAACTCTAACTAAGGAAATTCTAGAACATGAGCAAAATTATTAAAAATTAATGTCTTTCTTCTTATTGTAGCTCCTAGCAACTAATCTCACTTCATATTTACTGACAGACCCATCAATTTTAATTATGGAATCTAATAGATTCAACATCTAGAAGCAAGTCAACCAATATCCAAGTATAATTGGTCATGATATACCATATCTCACTATTGACTGCCTTTCTCTATTAAAGGAGTATTATCGAAGTCATAATTTCCACATAAATCTGTAGGTCATTTTTAACAAGAAAGACAAAAGTCATTACCAAAAGCTAGTAGTCTCTTTCTCAAAAAGTTCTATATTCTTGAACTTAATGATAGTATTATTATCAAACGTACTATTACTACTCAAAATATAGAACTTAAAATCTGCACTTATTTTAAATATATACCCAATAATCGTACAATCAAATATTCTTAATCCAAATACCTTCTCATTAGGTTGAAGATTAGAACATTGATAAGAACCCCCACACCTTAAAGTATTATGCAATATGTACATAATCTTTCCACAATTCACATGGTCTTACCATTTTTTAGGGTATATTATTTTGAATATGATAAGCTAAATGAATAGCTTCCCCCCACAAAGTTTAATGCAACCTCAAAGCTCACAATTGATCGTCACTAAAGGTAATATGATACCTTTTCCCATGGTCATGGTAATTAGGTCACCTAAGTCTTTAGGAATTGAACGGAGTAATTCAATTCTCTCTCAATAAATTTACATATCTTCTTTGTTGATTTAACTCAACACACACATCATATTTCTCTTATCTCTAAAATAGAGAAATCAGACAATAAACCATGTAGCTTCATTTTCTTTATATAAGAAAATTCACGTGACCCAATCTACTATACTAAATATCAATGGAGTCAACAATATAAACAGAAGAGGATGTTCACCTAATCGCAACAAAAGTCATAACATCCAAAAAACAGATCACAAGAGCAATATACTTTCCCAATAATCATATTATCCTTAAAATGGATAATTTTATCTTCATGAAAGGACACTCCCAATCCTACTTTGCTTCACATATATAGAGAGATATAATGTTATAAGAGATACTTAGAACAATAAAATAAATTATTTAGTGAGAGAAATTTTCCAGAATTTATTCTGAGAAGAAGTCTACTCTCACCCCTAACTTGGTAGCCCCATAGTCTACCAAAATTTATTGTTCTTCATATCCATGCTCTCATGGGAGACTATAACCCAAAATAGAAACCATCCCCTTCAACTAAATTAGTTTTAGGAGGATTCTCTTCTCTCTAATTATATCTCATCTAAATGAAAAATCAATCATGATTTTCTAATGCAAAGCAACTCAATATATTCTTAAAAAAAAACATTGGTCTTCCAAGTAATTTATTGGGAATAAAGAAATTTATCTCAAAATTATTTCAAGCCTCACTATTATTGCTCAAAAGCCTTAGAAAATATTTCCATGGTATTCTCAATTGTGACTCCGTCAAATCTGTTTTTTTTTTTTTTTTCTTTTAAGCTGATAGACCATTTCTCACAAACTAATTTGGTGTCACAAAATGATCATAAATTTAATTGTTTCTCAAATAAATAACGAATCACAATTTTTACAATCTCACATATAAAAATATTGCAAAGTAAACACACATAAATGTGATGTTTCACAAATTTTCTGTAAGATTATTTATATATTAATAATATAAATAAATTTCGGTGATTTAACGGATTTGCTGCCCATGGTACAGTAAATTCCAAAATAGTATCAAGTGGAGTTTTAAAGCATTGTTTAGTTATGTTTTGCATAGTTATTATATGTGTTGTTACATATTGTACATACCATAGGATCACACATGATATACATCTTAGGCACCGCAGTATTTAGTAGGCGGCCAGTATCCCCGCCCTCGGTGAGAGCCAGTAAACCCGCACGAGGTTTTCTGATTACTCCCACTCGGTAGGATAGGCACTCAGTTGCCCTTCCAGTTTAATAAGAATAGACATATGGGTGTCCCTCCAGTTTTCTGAGATAGGTATCAGATAAAGAGTACTTAGTATACGTAGTACGAGTTACTCTAGTTTGTGATGAGAGGATGTGAGCTCATGAAATGGGATAATTTATGATATGTATAATCTTATGATTCTGGTTTTGGGTATGTGATTATTCTATATTTCAATTATTTTATAAATTCAGTTTTTAAATGGCTTTTGGAAAAGGTATTAACCATGCAAGTTTAGTAAAATTGCATTCATTTAAAAAGGTAATTGTGTTTCTACTGAGCATGCGAATGCTCACCTCCTACTTCCTCCCACTTTCAGGTGTTAGACTTTTTGTAGTAATTGTCATGGTGGCTTGACAAGCTTATTTGGCATATGTATGTTGTTCCTACAGCTTCATCGATTGGTTCCTATTCTATACCATCTTTTCCTTTCTACATCAAATTTATTTAGTCAATAGTTGTATATTTACTAAGAGGATGTATGAAGATGATTTTACTATTAAATTGAGTTTTAAAAATACAAATGATTTTATGTAAATTGTTTGAAGATTAAACTCATTTTATTGAACTTCATAATTTTAAATAAAAATTTACTAGATGAATTAAATGGAATCCCTCCGTATCTTAAGTGTATATTTTCTTGAGAAATTAAAATTAATGGAAAGTTTCATGATTATAAAATTTGTTACTTTTGAGNACTCAGTTGCCCTTCTAGTTCAGTAAGAATAGATATATGGGTGTCCCTCCAGTTTTCTGGGATAGGTATCAGATAAAGAGTACTTAGTATACGTAGTACGAGTTACTCTGGTTTGTGATGAGAGGATGTGAGCTTATGGAATGGGATGATTTATGATATGTACAATCTTGTGATTCTGGTTTTGGGTATGTGATTATTCTATATTTCAATTATTTTACAAACTCGGTTTATAAATAGATTTTGGAAAAAGTATTAACCATGCAAGTTTGGTAAAATTGTATTCATTTAAAAAGGTAATTGTGTTTCTACTGAGCATGCGAATGCTCACCCCCTACTTCCTCCCACTTTCAGGTGTTGAATTTTTTGTAGTAATTGTCATAGTGGCTTGACAAGCTTATTTGGCATATGTATGTTGTTCCTACAGCTTCATTGGTTGGTTCCTATTCTATACCATCTTTTCCTTTCTACGTCAAATTTATTTAGTCAATAGTTGTATATTTACTAAGAGGATGTATGAAGATGATTTTACTATTAAATTGAGTTTTAAAAATACAAATGATTTTATTTAAATTGTTTGAAGATTAAACTCATTTTATTGAACTTCATAATTTTAAATAAAAATTTACTAGATGAATTAAATGGAATCCCTCCATATCTTAAGTGTATATTTTCTTGAGAAATTAAAATTAATGGAAAGTTTCATGATTATAAAATTTGTTACTTTTGAGGACTAAAATGAAAATTTTAAATACTAAATTTTTTAAAATTTCGAAAAGTCACTGTTTATCACTATTTTCACATAATATTACTAAAAATCACGGTTTTGGAATTCTAGTCATGACACTACGTACCTACTCATATACATCAAACATATACCAACATTTTCTGACTCACATTAGTCATAAATTGTTCTTTTATTCAAATAAATATAAAAGTTGTTTATTTCACTAAATATTTAGTAAAATGTAATTGTCAATTAAAATAATAACCAGATGAACGTTGAAATATATTGTATTATTTAATTTTTTATTAATAATAAATTATATAAAGTGTTAACCACACAATATTATGTTTCGAAAAAAAAAATAATATGTATGAAAATATGAAATAAAATAAAACAACAACAACAATGAATGTAAATTTTCGTCAGTGAACAACGACAATTATTTATTTTTCATTTTTGAAGAAAAAAACAACAAGACAAGAATGCTTCCATGCATTTATATACTAAAATTAGCATAAGAAAATATAAATGAACTAAAAAAAACGATTCGTTTAGAAATATATCTATTTATTTATAAAAAAAAAAAAAAAAAAATCAAAAAAGATTGAAAGGAAAAACATTTAAAGATAATTCCTGTAGGTAGTAGTTGATAATTAATCCAAAAAAGTAATTGAAAATTTGTAATAATCGTTTCTTTATTTATTAAAGAAAAAATAAATCGTTTTTTATAAGGTTCGGACAAATTGCCGCACAATCTAAAATCTGAAGCACCTTACGCCAACTTACGCTTTTGGCTATGCTTTGTAAAAAATTCTTCAATAATTTGTTTTTTTGTAATTAATCAAACACTTTTTAACTTAAAAATTATTCTTAAAGTACTTTTAACTTTTCAAAAAGCTTTACCAAACTGGCTCTTGGACCATTTGTGAAATCTATTCAAATTATAACCAAATTATCATTATAAACAGGTAATGGAGAAGAAATGACAAACAACAATTATTAAACTATTACCTTAAGTAATTTATCCAGATTATAAGCAAATTGTCATTAAAATGGAATGAGGAGCGGAATGGCTCACTAGTCAAAGGTGGTCAAAGCTGGCTTAAGTTTTAGGAATAACGGCTACTCATCTAAGGGAAAAAAAAATATAATAACGGCTACTTTTCTCTTTAGAAAAAAAAAAAGTTGACCAGTGGCTAAAGGTTCTTTATAAATAGGTCACAAACCACAAATGCGACGATACTCTTCGTCCAACTCTCTCTGTTGTGATCAAGTTCGTTTAGGGTTCAGGGTTTGAGCAAATTCAATGTGAGATTCGTTTAGGGTTCACCGGGTTTGAGCAAATCCAATGTGAGATGTCAGGGTTAGCCATGAAAGAGCAAATTTAGGGTTTGAAAGAAATCAACGCTTTACTGATCGCAAAGGTTAGGTTTATTTTCTTTATTTGGCATTCGATCGGTTTGTTAGTCTTTCTTATTTTGCTTTTTTTGATTGAAATATTTGGATTGAAGTTTCTACTAATTCCCATTTTGGTGCTCTGTTTGAACAGCGTGAAATTTAGAAGTTAATATTCCAAGAGCCCTTATTAAGATAAGTTTTAATTTTAAGGCTCATTCCTCTCCTTACTTACTAATTTATAGTGGCTTTTTAATACAGATATTTTGTTATTCCTAATTTGCCAAGATGAGTTAATTTTATTTTTAGTTATTAGATTAATACGATTGTTTGATTATGTACATTTCATGGGTTAATTATGCTTAGTGTTTTATTTTTTAATTCATGTTTTTCTTGGATTTTTATGAAATTCATGATTCACTTAAAAGGGATTTAAATTTTTTTGGGCATACTTTCTTCCTTGGAAGGTTGGGCTTCTGCCCGTTTGATACTCTTCATGTCAAAAAAATAATTTATTGGGATAGGTTATTTGATTGAGCATGCTGTTGAGCAGAGAGAGATCTTTCTTTATTTGTATTTTTTTTTCTTTTTCTCTTTTCCTATGTAGAAAAGAAAGATATTAAATGGCCAATATAACAATTGATATACAGGTTGCTTGGATGAATCATAATTGTTACTAGGTTTTATTCCGTAACGTGGGGAAAAGCCAAAGAGTCACAAATTGACGAGGATGCAACGACAACAAGCTCAGAATCAGGTATACAGAAGGCACCTCTCCTTGACAGTGGCGAACAAAATAACAGCTCTGTCCATTAGATCAGTTTGAAAATCTCCTTTGTAAAGCATACAAAAAGTGCTCTAGCTGTCTTTATATACATATAAATAATTATGCATCTGATGTAACAATATGCACAAGCATATAAAACACACACACACACTCACAAACATGTTTATATTGCAAAAAGACATATAAACTTCTTGCTTATAAATATTCTGCACACTTTAAAAGTGATGATTTTCTCACAAAGTGTTGAGGCAATGCCTGAGGGGATTTGTTTCTAGGACCGCTTTAGAATTCAAATTAATGGTTGTTGATGATTTACAATTTACTGTTGAGTTTACATGAGCTGTTTTATGTCTACTTTTACTCAAGAGTAGGTGATGCAACATTTGGTAAGGCAAAGCATGGAAGGAGTTACAGGATTCAACAGGAGTTAAGTAGCCTTCAGAGTTATTTGAACTTGGCTGTAGTAAGCAATTTTGGAGCTTGGTTTAGTCTAGTCTTCTTATACTTTTCTTTTTTCTTCTTCCCTTTACTTTTATAGATAGATAGATAGATAGATAGAGATGCAATGGGCATTCTGATATTATCATTGGGTGTAGACTTTAAAAAACAAAGTCTTGATTGATTCTCAAGTTGGTGGAGAATTTTAGGCTTTGTTTGTTAGCATGTTCGGAGGAGGTAGGCCTCTCAATTGCAAACTTGGAGTACATTAACATAAGTGTGGCATCCAAACAAGGAAAATGAATAGATGACTCTCATGTCAAATAATTAAGGTTTGTCGCACTTGTCCAGACCTGAAAATGCATGAAATGATACTCTCATCTGTGCTTGGAACATTCGTTAGAAGTCTTTGTGATGTCGGTATGGATCTTTATATTGACCTCGTTGTATATTAGTTATCTTAGCTACGGTAATTTGTTTCTTACCTTACTAATGTTTGGTTTCTATATATTTGGTGTTTTATCTATATTCTTTGTATTTTGGTGTTTTTTCCATTGTGCTATCTCTTGTGTCTATCGATGAGCTGGTATGGCAAAGTATCTTGACGTTTCATGTACATTTTTAACTTCTTTTATCTTTTTGTAATGTTCCGCCCTATTTATGAGATGTTTCCGACTTAAACCATGATGCAACCTGAAACCCTTAGCTTATTCAACATAGGAATGTAATTAACAGTTAGTTAATACAGAGCAAGAATCTCACATATTCATTAGTCTGGGGTGCACAGTGAAATTGCTTAGCAAACCTGGTATGTAATAATAAATATTTAGTAGTTCAAGCTCAATAGATAGTAAGGTTGAAAGAAGAATTGTGATGTAAAGTATAGGTAAGACTTGTCTTTTAGCAGTCGATCTTGAATGCCTTTAACTCACTTCAAAAGAGTGCTGGGAAGCTGCTTAACTTATTTTTCCATAGTGAGCGCATATTAGTCTCTGTAGGCAATGAAGAATAAGCAACCCCAAGATAGTAAGTCCAAGGGGTGAACCAGGTATAGACTCAGGAAGCAAGCAACAACCTAATCTCATCTACCGAAAAAGAGGGCCCTCTTCTTCATTATTTGAATATTTTCAATTACCACTATCAGGTGCTCTTTGGCTGGTTTTTCTTTTTAATTTACATTTATTTTCTTTCAGAATTATTATTATTTCAAGTCATTTTATTTTGGGAATTGTTATTTTTTCATGCCCTTTTCTTTTACGATTGGCGTTTAAATATCATCTAGTTTATGCTTTCCTTTCTAGTTTCACGTTTTTTTCCCCCTTTTCTATTATGTAAATTTTGTGGGTAATCCTCATGTTTCTTTTTTCTTCGTTTATGAGTTTAGTTATCTCTCTTGATTTTTGAAAATTTTGATGATGCCTATCTTCAATAATACATATAATTTTTTGTAGAGTTTCGTAATTGATCCTCTTCCTTTGTTTTGCCTATCTACCCTCTTTAAAGAAGTGAAAATTGACAGTACAGAATTGAGTGTTTATTTATTATTATTTATTACTATTATGTCTCTATTCTCTTATTATGATTTTGAATTTTTTAAATTCTATTTATTTTTGATTTCGTTGTATCTTCACGTTTCTTTGTTCCATCATTAGGGCTGATTGCTGGCCTTGATCTGAGTGAAAGTACTTTTGTTTTAGGAAACTTAGGCTTGTAAATGGATACTGGTACCCTCGATGATGGTGGACTAAAAATATAAGATTTATATCTTTTCTTAATCATATAGCAAATTAGTGTGTTGTCCACTAGAGTTGGTTATAGTCAAGTGTGTGCTATTTTTACTATGTAGTGCCTTTTTCCATTATTGAGTTTCTATGTACTTCTCTCAACAGTGGCAACTGAGTTCTATCAATTTGATGTAACTTGTTATCAAATTTTTGTGGCTACTGTTTGCTTTGTGGCAGTGCTAGGAGATTCCCATGGTCTAGAACTCATAATTTATCTATTTTGAATATATATATGTATTTGCTTCAATTGTACTTTTAAAATAGTTTGGACTGCTTATAGGGCCTAATTAGAGGAACGGTTTGCTTAAACAAGGTACTTGTCTGGGTTCTTTAGTCATTTGTTGTTGAGATTCTGTATTTAACTCAACTCAAATTTGGTACCATGGTACTAAATTTTGTTGCACATGAGCCAGAACAAAATGTTTAAGAAGACTTTTTCTTTTCTTTGATCAGACAGAGAGAAGCTCTTGATTATTAGTGACCTATTTTTCTGATTTTTGACCATTCTATTATTGTTATAGTGGTTTTTTGTTGAGATTTTGTTATTTTCAAGTTGTAACTTGTTAGGTTCAATTTAGTATATTCTTTCAGACCATGAAGTTTAATTGTATCTCGAGTAAGAATCAATCGCAAGATGAAGTTATATTTTTCCTTCTGGATTTCTCTTGCTTTCTGCTTCATTTGGCAAAGATATATCGTTATTTCTGAACCTGGATGGAAATCCTTAATTCAATTTTTGGTTGTTGTCATTTTTGAGTTGTCGTAGAAGTATTATTTTCGAGTCTCATCTTAGCATACTTACGTTCAACTTCTATCTTAGGCAAGATTATTACTGCTATTTGTATAAGTTTGAGTCGCATTTTAGCATACTCATGAGCTTTTATCTTAGGCAAGATTATTATTACTTTTTGTCTTATATGGTTTGAGTGAGTAGTCAGGACATGTAATTTAAAGAAGTTTTNTTTTGTTTTAGGAATCTTAGGCTTGTAAATGGGTTCTGGTACCCTCGATGATGGTGGACTAAAAATATAAGATTTATATCTTTTCTTAATCATATAGCAAATTAGTGTGTTGTCTCTTGAGTTGGTTATAGTCAAGTGTGTGCTATTTTTACTGTGTAGTGCCTTTTTCCATTATTGAGTTTCTGTGTACTTCTCTCAACAGTGGCAACTGAGTTCTATCAATTTGATGTAACTTGTTATCAAATTTCTGTGGCTACTGTTTGCTTTGTGGCAGTGCTAGGAGATTCCCAGGGTCTAGAACTGATAATTTATCTATTTTGAATATATATATGTATTTGCTTCAATTGTACTTTTAAAATAGTCTGGACTGCTTATTGGGCGTAATTAGAGGAACGGTTTGCTTAAACAAGATACTTGTCTGGGTTCTTTAGTCATTTGTTGTTGAGATTCTGTATTTAACTCAAATTTGGCACCATGGTACTAAATTTTGTTGCACGTGAGCCAGAACAAAATGTTTAAGAAGACTTTTTCTTTTCTTCGATCAGACAGAGAGAAGCTCTTGATTATTGGTGACCTATTTTTCTGATTTTTGACCATTCTATTATTGTTATAGTGGTTTTTTTGTTGAGATTTTGTTATTTTCAAGTTGTAACTTGTTAGGTTCAATTTAGTATATTCTTTCAGACCATGAAGTTTAATTGTATCTCGAGTAAGAATGAATCACAAGATGAAGTTATATTTTTCCTTCTGGATTTCTCTTGCTTTCTGCTTCATTTGGCAAAGATATATCGTTATTTCTGAACCTGGATGGAAATCCTTAATTCAATTTTTGGTTGTTGTCATTCTTGAGTTGTCGTAGAAGCATTATTTTCGAGTCTCATCTTAGCATACTTACATTCAAATTCTATCTTAGGCAAGATTATTACTGCTATTTGTATAAGTTTGAGTCGCATTTTAGTATACTCATGAGCTTTTATCTTAGGCAAGATTATTATTACTTTTTGTCTTATATGGTTTGAGTGAGTAGTCAGGACATGTAATTTAAAGAAGTTTTGGGTGGATGCTTTGTGCTAAGAATATGATAAGGTAATGCTGATAGTTTAGTCAGTTTGGTTGAACTTTGTTATTATTTTTTTTATTTCTGAAATGAAATTTTGTAACATATATAACAGTTCTAATTATTATTCTTTGCAGTATGTGTTAAAATCTGTTGTTTGGACAACTTCTCAGTAAGGTTTAGTAGAGGTTAAACATAATGTGTAGTTGTATTTCTTTTTGTTGTGATACTCATTTCATTTCTTTTGTTTGTAAATATTTTTTCTATTGTTGTACATTGGTAGTGTTTTTCTTTTTTTTTTTTTTTTGTTGTGATACTCATTTCATTTCTTTTGTTTGTAAATATTTTTACTATTGTTGTACACTGGTAGTGTTCTACATTTTGATTGATCTGAGTCACTAGTCCATATGGCTTGTACAACTTTGTGTTTTTTGGTTTTTAAAATTTGGTTGTGTGTCTTATGTAATGCGCAACTTTGATTTATTATGTTAAGATATCCTTTTCCAAGTAGTACATTTTGGTGTTTAAGTATGGTAGACCAATATTGTGATGCATTACAGGATTTCACACAACCAGAGGTTGGGGTTGAAGCAAAAGTTTTCATTTTACTCGTTATGGTTGCATTCTCCTTTGACCAGAATATTTATTTTATTGACCAAATTTTCACAGCTGCTACTATATGTTTTTTGTGTTTTAGCCTTCTTTAAAGGATGTCTTGTCTGACTTGTCTTAATTTTTCATTTCCATTTATGGAGTCTTGTGAGTACAAGCCTATATTTGGGTTTGGAGGGATTTGGAAAACAACTAATTTTGATCAATTTTTTTTTTACCTGAAATTATGTTTAGTGGTCATTGAAGTGGATGGATACTCGTTGATGGTAGCATGAAGAAAGGCTGCCCATACATTTCAGGGGTATATGGCTAGTGTCAGGTTGTGTATATTTTCTTAATTATAAAATTTTTCACTAGTTTACAAAAGTGTTTGTGTAATAGTACTAGCAATTTGAATTATTTTCTTTGCAGTTCCATGTTGGTTGAAAATTTTTGGTGCAGTGCTATTGTCCAAGGGTATACTTTTGTCCTTTAACTTATATGATTTTTGTTATCTTTTTTATGTTATTTTTGCAAACTTAGACTTTTTCCCCCCTTATCCTAGACCAGTGAATGGCATTATGTTTTATTCATCTCTAAGTGGCACGTTAGCTCGTTTCAGTTTAAATGGTTGCACTAGCCTCGATGCTAGTAGGAGTTTTTAGCCTTCGTAAACAATCTCTTCTCAATGGGAAATCTAGCCTTTGCTATATCTTATCGTACTTTTGAAATTATGGTAATTCCGTTGACTTTCTTTACAAGAAGTTTTTTGGAACTCCTTTGTGGTACATATATTGATTTTAGATTTTGGCTTCCATGCATCTTCTAGTTTCAATTGTGGTAATTTTGTTGTCTCCAAAATTTCCTTCTTTCTGAATTGGAGTTCATATTTGTGTATGTTTGCTTTTGTATAATATAGCTGTTGTAGTGTGGCTAATTAGTAAGTCCCTTTAAGTTTTTTTTTGGTATTGTGGCTTTGTGGCTAATGTTCCCCATTGTACTAATGAATTCAATGACTTAAGGTTACTCTATGCCAACTAATAGTTAGGTTCAACCTAGGTTTGTGATGGAGTAGACAGATATATTTGCTCATTTCTCTAGTGTAGTGAATCATACTGGCCTTGAAAATAATCTGGTAAGCTGTTCTTAGTTATGTACTAATTGCATTTTCCCCCTTCTTTACTAAATTTGTGTTAATAAGTACAAATATCACCAATTGCATTTATTAGTCCCGTCTTGAGAAATATCAATACTGACATGTATTAAAAAAGATTGTAAGATTATTCTGTTCTGTAGAAATAAATTATACAACTGGAACTGATAATGCCCACCTGTAGTTAGGTTCAATCTAGGTTTCTGGTTAATGATTAGACAAATATGTAGCTCATTCTTACTTTCATATTTAATTTGGTGGTAGGTCATTGCTAAGTAGTCTATATTTCTGGGAATTTTGCTCGATGCTTTCAGTTAGTCTCAGTTTATGCTTTGTCTTTTAATCTCTCAAATTATATTGGTTTTTTGTTCTTGCGGATTTCTTGTTTGCACTAGTCTTGTATTCAGGAAGCCGAGATTAGATGGTTACGACCTTATTCTGATTAACATAAATTATATTCTATAGCTCGACCCATGACGACTTGTGTTCTCCTTTATAAATTGTTGGGAACTTTTTTCTTTTTTCCTCATGTTCATGTACGTGTGGATCTATAGGCTACATGTCATGTGACTCATTTGAAGTAGTAGTACAACTTCAAGTTGTTGGTGTTTCTTGTTGGAAGTCCTTAATTGGTAAAATTTTGTAAGGAATCCCTTGGTTGATAAAACAATAAGTTCTATTGTTTATTTATTCAGTAATAAGTAATGATTTTATCAAGCATCTTGATGATGGTTGTTTATAGTCAGTCAGTGTCGTGCAAGTACGAGCCCCATATTTTGTTAGTTGTAATTTTGATTACTTTTTTACTTGGAATTATGTTTAGCGGGTGATTCAAATGGATACTGATGGATGGTAGAGTAAATATAGGTCACCTATACTTTTCAGGCGTATATGGTTAGTGTGAATTTTCAAGCAGTTATTTTTTTTAACTGTTCACTTGTGTTTTAGAACTAGCTTTTTAAATTATTTGATTTGCAGTACCATGTTGTTTGAAAGTTTTTGGAGTAGTGTATTGTTGAAGGGATGTGTTTCCATTCGTTGTTTAAATAATTGTATTTTTAACTTATGATGAACATGGAAATGACAAGAATTAACTTTTTCCCATGCTATTTTATACACTGACCTTTCCCACCCCCCTCCTTATCTTTCACCTTGAATGGCATCATGTTTTATACGTCTCTAGGTGGCACATCAACTCGTTATTAAGATTAGCTGGTTGCACTAACCTGGATGTTTGTAGATTATTTTTACCTTCATAAACAATCTATTTTCAAATAGAAAATCCAAACTATTTTCCATCCTGCCTATTATTATATTTATGAAATTGTATTAATTCGATTAACTTTCTTTGCGTATAAACTCTCATGTTAGTACAGGTACAGAGGTACTGATTTTGACTTTTGGCTTCCCTGTGTCTTATAGTTTCTACTTTTGTTTGTGGTGTCCCTGCAATGTACGTATATGGTTTCCGGCATTGAAATCTAGGAAAGTGGTGGTTTATTAAGTAAAGTAGTTAATTTATTCTGCCATTTAGCCTCATTATTGTTTTCTATTTTGCATTTTCGTAAGTTACTTTTTTCTGAATTTTAGTTTATGTATGTGCAGTAGGTTTTCCTGAGTGTAATAGCTAACTACCAAGTTCCTTCAAGATTTTTTGGTATTGTAGCCTCCTTTTATTTGTTAATAATGCTCCCTACTTTACTTTATATGTCACGAGGTCACTCTATGCCAACCAATAGTTGGGTTCAATCTAGGTTTGTGATGAAAGATCAGACATATATAGTTGCTCATTTTCTATTGTATACTAGTTGGATTTTTTTCCCCTCTTTATTGATGACTTGTTTGATGGACAGAATTGTTTTTATCGAAGAATGATGATTTTTCATTCATCTCAAGGGAATGGTTTCCATCATGTGCAAACTTTAGTATCATATTTCCTGTTTAATTTAATGTTTATTCTTCATCAATTAGTTTTGCCTATACTTTTTGAAGCTAATTTGGTGTTTGTCCTCAGGTGATGGCTTATAGTTTGACTTTTATGTTTATTTTTGGTTATTTTCTTTTCGATTTATTGTTTGCTCGAAACCTTTTTTCAAAAAGGCTATAATTTGATGATTG
>JXTC01000289.1:74203-90383 GCA_002914845.1 Trema orientale
ATTTTTAATTTGTTGCAAATTTGCATTTTCAATCCTTATTTATTTATTATTCTATCTCTTCTCTCGTGTTATGAATTTAGAGTTTTTTAAAATCTATTATTTTTAATTTTGTTGTATTCACTTTTCTTTTTTCCTTCTTAAGAGCCGATTTCTAGCCTTGATCTGAGTGGAAGTATTCTTTGTTTTGGAAACTTAGGTTAGTAAATGGATTTTGGTATCCTTTATGATGGTGGATTGCCTATGTATTTCTTGCATATTTAGAGTGAAAAATGTAACATTTGTATCTTTTCTTAATCACATAGTAGATTAGCGTGTGTTTGTGTTGTTCACTAGAGTTGATATTATTCAAGGGTGTGCTATTATTGCTCTATGGTGCCTTATGTATTATATAGCTTTTGTTCACATTCTCTCAACAATGGCAGCTTAGTTATGTCAATTTGAAGTACACTTGTTATTAGATTAGTGTGACTATTGTCTACTTTGTAGCACTACAAGCAAGTTCCCATAGTCTAGAACTCCTAAATATCTGATTTTGAAATATATTTTTTTTCCTTTAGTTGGGCTTGCAATATAGTTTGAACTATTTATGGGGCCTAATAATAGGAACGGGTGGCTCAAACAAGGTTCTTATTTTGGTTCTATAGTCTATTATTGTAAATGTTTTGTATTTGACTCTAGTAAATTTTGTTGCACATGAGCCTGAATCAAACGTTAAAGTCGAGTTTTTCTTTTCTTCGATTAGATAGAGAGAATCGCTTGATTAATTGTAGATGTACCTATTTTTGTGATTTTGACCAACCTATGATCATGATAGTGGTCTTTGTATGTAGATTTTGTTATTTTCAAGTTGTTATAACTTGTTAGTTTCAAGATGATGGTTTCTTTTCAGATCATGAAGTTTAATTTGATCTCGAGTAAGAATGAATTGAAAGGTGAAGTTATATTTTAAATTCTAGTTTTCTCTCGCTTTCAGCTTCATTTGGTGATGATATATTTTTATTCTAGATCTTGATGGATATCCTTAATTAAATTTTAGGTTGTTTTAATTCTAAAGATATCCTAGAACTATAAGTTTGAGTCTCATTTTAGTGTACTCACATGTAGCTTCTATCTTAGGCAAGATTATTGCTGCTATTTCTATATGGTTTTGGTGTGTAGTTAGGATATGTAATTTAAATGGTTTTGGGTGGATGACCTTTTGCCTAGAATATGATAAAGTAATGCATATAGTTTAATCGGTTCGGTTAAAGATTGTTAACGTTCATAATAATTTTAATAGTAATATTTGCCTAAATAGTAAAATCTATTTTCTGGGCAGCTTCTTTCTGAGGTTTAGTAGAGGTTAAACGCAATATTTGTATTCTATTTTTTTTTTGAATTTACTATTAATTAATTAATTAATTAATTTAATATAATAATAATAATTATTAATTTTCTATTTGTTGTTATTATTTCCTTTGTGTGTCAATATTTTTATAGCTGTTGTAGTCTAGATAACGTTCTTCGTCACTAATCTATGTGGTTTGTACAACTTTGGGCTTTTTGTGTTTAACATTGGTCAATGGTATATATTTCATGTAATATCCAACTTTGACCAATCTTTTTCCTACTGGCCTATTAGTGGTTTATTATGCTCGGATATTCTTTCCAGTTAGTACATTTTTGTATTAAAGTATGGTAAACTAATATGGTGCTACTTTCACAGGGTTTCACATTACTGGAGGTTGTGCTTAAGGCAAAGAAGTTTTCATTTTGTTTATTATGGTTGCATTCTCTTTTTACCAAGGTATTTATTTTATTGATTAAATTGCATTCTCTTTTTCCCAGGACTTTTATTTTATTGACAAAATTTTCACCGCTGCTACTATTTAGCTTTTGTGTTTTAGCCTTTTTTAGGATATCTTGTCATACTCATCTTGACTTTTCAGGATACTTTTATAGAGTTTTGTGCGAGTACAAGCCTATATTTAATTTTGGAGGGGTTCGAATAACTAATTTTCATAAATTATTTTAGTTAAAATTATGTTTAGTGGTCATTTGAGCGGATACTGATGGATGGTAGAGTAAAGAAGGTTGCCTATACTTTTCATGTTGCAGATTTTTTAATTGTTCACATGTTTATAAAAGTGTTTATGAAATGGTACTAGCTATTTGAACTATTTAATTGCAGTTCCATTTTGCTTAGAAAGTTTTTGGTGTAGTGCTCTATTGTCAGAGGGATGTGTTTCCATTTGTCCGTTAAATAACTCATTTTTTAAGTTACGATGATCGTGGAACTGACATGAATTATCTTTTCCCCTGATATTTTGTAAACTTTGGCTTATCTATTACTTTTTTAAGTCTTGGACCATTTAATGACATCATGTTTTATTCATCTCTAGGTGGCACGTCAGCTTATTTTTTAATTTAGCTTCTTACACTAGCTTGGGTGCTGGCAGGTGTTTTTGGCCTTCATAAACAATCTTTTTCTCAGGGGAAAATCTTGCTTTTGCCATGTCTGTGTTGTAGGTAATTTGACCTCCATGCATTTTCTAGTGTCTATTTTTGTTTATAACATGCACCGTATATGGCTTTCATCATTGAAATCCAAGAAAGTGTTGGATTTGGCTATTTGCTTTTTTTATTGTTTCCTGTTTGGCTGCAAAAGTTTTCATTTTGCAATTGAGTTTATATTCTTGTGGTATGTTTTCCTTTTGTGTAATAGCTGTTGGGGTGTTGGCTAATTACTAACTCCCTTCAAGTTGTTTTCGGTAGTACTGCATCCTTTCATTTGCAGGTTTTGTTCCAAACTACAGTAATAACTTTCATGACTTGAGGTCACTCTATGCCAACTACTAGTTCTGTTCAACCTAGGTTTGTGATGGAGTAGGCAGATATATTTGCTAATTTTCTCTTGTGCAATGAATAATGTTAGCCTTGCAAATAATCTGGTTAGCTGGTCTTGGTTGTAAACTAGTTGCATTATCTCTATCTTTACTGAATTTGTGTTAGTGCATGCAATATTATCTATTGCGTTTCTCAGTTATAATTTGAGAAATAATACGAGAAATATCAAATACTGAGGTTTATAAAGTAGATTGTAAGATTATTTTGTGCTGTACTGGTAAATAGCACAGCTAGAAGTGATGATGTAGACCAGTACTTAGGTTCTGGAAGTTGTCTTGCAATATTGCCTATTTCGTTTCTTAGTTATATTTTGAGAAATAATTTGAGAAATATCAAATACTGAGGTTTATAAAGAAGATTGTAAGATTATTTCGTGCTGTACTGATAAATAGTACAACTGGAAGTGACGATGCCAGTCAGTAGTTAGGTACAATCTAGGCTTTTAGTTGATGATTAGCACAAATATCTTGCTCATTCTGCCCTTTTTGTTTTTACCTGGGGATAGGTCTTTGCTAAGTGTTGCACTTACAGGTGAAGAAAGTACTTTACAGTACTACAAATAAAACATGTAAATAGCTGAGTATAAATAGAACAATCATCCATAAAACATGGATACAACATTAGGCCAGAAAATAAGGAGACAAAAGTAGTAGAAAACCAGGAAACAGAATTCTTAAAACAATCTGATTTTGGAGTGGCTGATCACCAACAATATTCAGTAAATTAATAGTGAATCTTTCCTTTTCAACACTCCCCCTCAAGCTGGTTTAAAGATATCCTCTGTAGCCAGCTTGCCAATTAGTCTCTCAAACTGTCTTGCAGGAAGTCCCTTTGTAAGCACATCTGCAGCTTGCTCGGTAGGAGGAATATATGGCATACAGATTAATCCGTTTTCAAGCTTTTCCTTGATGAAGTGTTTGTTCACCTCCACGTGCTTTGTTCTGTCATGAAACATTAGATTGTGAGCAATCGAAATAGCAGCTTTATTGTCACAGTACACTTTCATAGGCAACGAATTAGAGATCTTCAATTCTTCCAATAATCTCTTAATCCATAACACCTCACAAATTCTATGGGCAACTAATCTAAACTCTGCCTCTGCGCTGCTTCTTGCTACCACATTTTGATTTTTACTCCGCCATGTGACAAGGTTGCCTCCAACAAACGTGCAGTAACCAGAAGCTGATCGTCTATCAAGAGTACTTCCAGCCCAATCAGCATCAGTATAGGTTTCAACTTGCCAATGTCCACAGTTTTTGAACAGTAGACCCCTTCCAAGAGTCCCCTTAAGATACCTAAGAACTCTATAGACTGCATCAAAGTGATCTTCTCCAGGTGAATGCATGAATTGGTTAACCATACTGACTGCAAATGCTATATCTAGACGTGTATGTGACAATTAAATTAGTCTTCCAACAAGTCTTTGACACTGCTCTTTATTCACCCCTTCTTCAGCTTTAGAAAGTTATAGCTTAAGGTTAGGCTCAATGGGTGTCTCAACTGGTTTACTTCCTAGTAGGCCTATCTCATCAAATAAATCAGGAACATATTTACGTTGATTCACAAATATACCTTCTTTGGATCTAGCAAACTCCATTCCAAGAAAGTATTTCAAAGCGCCCAAATGTTTTATCTCAAAGTCATCTGTAAGCCTTTTTTTCAATCTTTCCAGTTCTTCATTGTCATCACCTGTCAAGATTATATCATCCACATAGACAATTAGGATTGCAACCTTGCCTTCTCTACTGTGTTTGTAGAACATAGTATGATCAGCTTGACTCTGACAATAACCACAACTCTTCACAGCTTTACCGAATCTCTCAAACCAAGCTCTAGGGGACTGTTTGAGACCATATAAGGATTTTTTTGGTTTGCAAACTTTGTTTGGTCCTAATTGTTTTTCAAACCCAGGTTGTACACTCATAAAAACCTCCTCCTCAAGATCTCCATTTAAAAAGGCATTTTTTACATCTAACGGATGTAGTGGCCAGTTGAACTTTACAGCCAAAAATAATAAGATTCTGATTGAGTTTATTTTGGCTACTGGAGCGAAGGTTTTCTGATAATCAATCCCATAGGTCTGAGTAAACCCTTTTGCTACTAGTCTTGCCTTATATCTCTCTATGCTACCATCAGTTTTACATTTTACAGTGAAAACCCACTTGCAACCTACTTCTCTTTTATCGTGAGGTAAATCAACTATCTCCCAAGTATTATTTTTTTTAAGAGCATCCATCTCTTTTATTACTGCTAATTTCCAATTCGGATCATCAATAGCTTCGTGAATGTTTCTCGGGACAAACAAGTATGAGATTTTTGACATAAAAGCCCTATGAGTAGAGAGAGTTTTTTATAAGAAAGATATTTAGTAATGGGATATTTAGTGCATGATCGGGTTCCTTTCCTAATAGCTATAGGAATATCAAGGTCGAATGGTCCTTGGCTAGGAAAAATAGCAGGATCTGAAGATGAGTTAGGAACAACATTACCTGTGATATTTAGAGGTCCAGTTCCCGAGGGTCGAGATGGATCATTTGCAAGAGGAATAGGCAGACTTTGACTCTTTTGACGATATATTTTCCAAGAATAAACCAGAGGCTCAATATTGGGATTTTCTTGTCCCAACTATAGTGATTCTCCCCCTGTTTCAAATACAGTAATATTTGGCACTGTATGACTATGATTCCCATTTTCATTAGTTGTATCCCATTGTTCCTTACTTTGAATTTTGGGAATAACAGAAGGATGAAGTGAAGTAGTCAAAATCATTTTTGGTAGAGGAGTGAGAGAAAAGTCCCAAAAATTATCTTCCATCAACTCATTCTCCCCCTGAAGAGAATTTTTGTGAAAGTAGGGTTTATTTTCAAAAAAAGAGACTTCCATAGTCACATAAATTTTTCTTGTTTGGGGATTCTAGCACTTATATCCCTTTTTATTAGAAGCATATCCTATAAAAACACATTTTTCAGCTCAAGGATCAAGTTTGGATCTCGTATTATTTGGTATATGAACAAAAACAATGCAGGCAAAAACTTTTAGAGGTAAATCCGAGTATATCCTTCATAAGGGAAATTTTTTTTTGAAACATTCTAGTAGCGTGCTATAGTTTAAGATACGTGTAGGTATCCTGTTAATCAAATAAGAGGCTGTTAAAACAGCTTCACCCCAAAGATATTTTGGAACATTCATTGAAAATATTATAGCACGCGCTACTTCAAGTAAATGTTTATTTTTTCTTTCAGTAATTCCATTTTGTTGAGGGGTATCTACACAAGTAGATTGATGGTGTATACCCTTTTCTTTCAAAAAACTTCCAAGAGTTCATTAAAATNTTTCATTAGTTGTATCCCATTGTTCCTTACTTTGAATTTTGGGAATAACAGAAGGATGAAGTGAAGTAGTCAAAATCATTTTTGGTAGAGGAGTGGGAGAAAAGTCCCAAAAATTATCTTCCATCATCTCATTCTCCCCTGAAGAGAATTTTTGTGAAAGTAGGGTTTATTTTCAAAAAAAGAGACTTCCGTACTCACATAAATTTTTCTTGTTTGGGGATTCTAGTACTTATATCCCTTTTTATTAGAAGCATACCCTATAAGAACACATTTTTCAGCTTGAGGATCAAGTTTGGATCTCGTATTATTTGGTATATGAATAAAAACAATGCAGGCAAAAACTTTTAGAGGTAAATCCGAGTATATCCTTCATAAGGGAAATCTTTTTTTGAAACATTCTAGTGGCGTGCTATAGTTTAAGATACGTGTAGGTATCCTGTTAATCAAATAAGAGGATGTTAAAACAGCTTCACCCCAAAGATATTTTGGAACATTCATTGAAAACATTATAGCAGGGGCTACTTCAAGTAAATGTTTATTTTTCGTTTCAGTAATTCCATTTTGTTGAGGGGTATCTACACAAGTAGATTGATGGTGTATACCCTTTTCTTTCAAAAAACTTCCAAGAGTTCATTAAAATACTCAGTTTCATTATCGGTGTGAAGAATGCTAATTTTTGTTTGAACTGAGTTTCAACCATCGTATAGAATTCTTTAAAAAGTTTTTCAACTTCAGACTTTTCATTCATCAAATAAATCTAACCCAAATGGGTATATTCATATATAAAGGTAACAAACCATTTTTTCTTAGAGATAGTGTTAACCCTTGAAGGTCCTCAATTATCACTATGTATCAAATAAAACGGTTGTGAAGAAGTGTAAGGTTTTCACAAATAAGTAGTACAATGACTCTTGGATAAGCTACAACTTTAACAATAAAATGATAAACAATCTAAGCCCTGAAACAAAGTAGGAAACAAATTTTTAAGATATGAAAAACTAGGATGTCCTAGCCTTAAATGCCAAACATTATCTGTCCATGAGTGGAATTAGAACAAAAACTACTAAGACCTTGAGCCTTTTTATTACCGGAGAAGTTACTAGCAAAGTAGTAAGGACATCATTCATTTTAGCACTGCCGGTCTTCTTTCCCGAGTTCCGGTCCTGAAATTCACAGAAAGAATCAGAGAAAATTACACGACAGTTAGATTCTTTGGTTAGTTTACTCACAGACAAAAGGTTACAGGCTAATTTAGGGACATGGAGAACTGATTTAAGATTAATATTCTTAGAAAGTTTTATCAAACCTATCCCTGCAATAGGTGAGAAAAACTAACATCTGCAATTCTAATTTTTTCAAGGCCAAAACATGGTGAATAAGTACTAAAAAAATTTGGAAGGCTGGTCATATGATCAGAAGCTCCAGAATCTATAATTTAAGGGGTAAAATTTGAATAGGAAGAAAGGGCATTATGTGCATTACTTGTTTATGCAAGAGAAACACTAGGAATACCAGATGAGGAATTAGATTTCAGCAATTTCGGAAGACAATCCAACTGTTCTTTGCTGAAGTGACTTTTTCCAGCTTCATTGGCAGTGGGAAATGCTCGGTTGTTCCTATCAAAAGGCTTGCTACTCTTCCAATTTGCTGGTTTTCCGTGAATTTTCCACAGGTTTCTCGAGTGTGGCGTGGTTTGTTGCAGTAGTTGCACCAGACCCGTGGTTTTTCTTCAGTTTTTTGCTGAAAGTTGGCTGCTTTATTAGCAGTAGTTTCAGCAACAACAAGGGTAGAACTCTCAATTGATCCGCTCGCAGTTTGCTTTCCCAACATTACATGTCTGCGGCTTTCTTCTCTTCGAACTTCAGCAAACACCTCACTGATTTGAGGAAGTGGAGATCTACCAATGATCCATCCCCGTACTTCATCAAATTCCACATTGAGACCGGCAAGGAATTTGTAAATGCAATGAGCCTCCATAGTCTGTTTATTTTGATTGGTATCTTTAGTGGATTTCCATTCATAATCATTGAACAAATCCAAGTCCTGCCACAGACGCTTCAATGAATTGAAGTACTTGGTGACAGTCTTCCCCTTGCCGAATTTCACCAAGTTTCAAAGTTAACTCATATACTTGGGACTGATTTCCTAAATCTGAATACATCTGATTTACATTCTCCCAAAGTTCTTTGGCTGTGGAGTAACACATATAGTTACAGCCAATATCCTCTTATATGGAGTTCACAAACCAAATCATCACCATTGAATTTTCTGCATCCCAGGTTGAGTACGTTGGATCCTCTGGTGCTGGTGCCTTCTTGTCGCCATTAAGACGAATAGTAGTGATCTGAACAGTGTAAGAATCGGTATTATTAGGGGCTTGGGTTGTAGGATTGGTTGGTTGTGTTGTGAGAGAAGGAGTTGACTGGGAGGAAACATCAGACATGGCTGATCAGCAACGAAAATGTGCAAAATAAATTACTCTGTTTTTGGTTTCAAAAACAGAGGAGAACAGAGTAATGATGGCTGAAGAAAAAAATGGCACCCAAGCTCTGATACCATGTTACATTTATAGGTGAAGAAAATACTTTACAGTGCTACAAATAAAACATGTAAATGGCTAAGTATAAATAGAACAATTACCCATAAAACATAGATACAATATCAGCCAGAAAATACAGAGACAAAAGTAGCAGAAAACTAGGAAACATAATTCTTAAAACAATCTGATTTTGGAGTGGCTGATCACCAAAAATATTCAGTAAATTAATATTGAATCTTTCGTTTTTAACACTAAGTTTTGTTTGTATTTCTGGGAAACTTGTTTGATGGTTATAATTAGTCTCAGTTTATGGTTTGTATTTTAATCTCCTGGTTTATAATGGTCTTTGTTCTTTCCGATTTATTGTTTGCGTAGGTCTTGTTTTTAGGAGGCTGAGATTGGATGGTTAGTACATTATTCTAAGTAACAGATGTAATATTTTATTGCTCAAACCCATGACGACTAATACTCTCTTTTATAAATTGTTGGGAACACTATAGGTCGTATGTCACGCAACTCATTGTATTAAGTCAAGCTGTTGGTATTTCCTATTGGAAGTTCTTGGTTTAGAATTTAGTAAGAAGTCCTTTGGCTTATAAAAAAACAAGTTCTGTTGTTTATATTCGGTTAGATGTACGAATTGATTTTATCTAAATGATTGTTGTTCATAGTCTGTTAGTTTCATGTGAGTATATGCCTCATATTTGGTTTTTGAGTAAATCTAGTTAACAATTAATTTTGATCATTTTTTACTAGGAATTATGTTTAGTGGGTCATTGTAATAAATACGTATGGATGTTGGAATGAAGAATGTGTGGATGATAGAGGGAAGAATGTTGCCTATAGTTTTCCGGGGTATATGAGCAGTGTGAATTTTCAGGTTCCGTACATTTTAATCGTTTACTTGTTTATTAAAGTGTTCATGTAATGGTACTAGCTATTTGAATTATTTTATTTGCAGTTTAATGTTGGTTGAAAGATTTTGGAGTAGTGCTATTCTCGAAGGGACGTGTTTCCAATCATCTTTAAAATAAATGCGTTTTTGACTTATGAAGATCGTGGAAATGACAGGGATTATTTTTTTCCTACATTTTGCGCACTGAATTATTTTTTTTTTTTCACTTTTTTCCCCATTATCTTTTACCATTAATTGGCATAATATTTTATTCATCTCTAGGTGGCACGTCAGCTCATTTTTAGTTTAGCTAATGCACTAGCTTGGATGCTGGTAGGTTTTTTTGACATTCTAAACAATATTTTTCTGAATGAAAAATCTAGCTTTTGTCAATCATGTCAATTATCATACTCTCAAAATTGCGTTAATTTTATTAACTTTCTGTGCATACATGTTTTAGGAGGGGTTCTAATATTATAGGTACTGTTTTTGGTTTCTGGCTTCCATACAAGTTTTAGAAACACTCTTTTTTGTTTGTGACTTGCAACGCAAAGTGGTGGATCTTGCTTAGCTTCTTTGTCGTTTCCTGTTTGGCTTTTCCTGAAGTGCCTTCTTTCTAAATTGGTGTTTATGTTTGTGTGTGGCTAATTATCAAGTCGCATCAAGATTTGGTATTACAATGTCCCTTTTATTTGTTGGTAATGTTCCCTACTATACTAATAAATTTCTCGAATAAAGGTCATTCTATGCTAACCAACAGTTAGATTGAACCTAGGTTTGTGACGAAGGATTAGAAACATATATTTGCTCATTTTCTCGTATACAAGTTGCACTTTTTCCCCTCTTTATTGTTGACTTGCTTGATCAACATAGTTGTTCTATCGAAGAATGATTATTCTTCCTTCATCTCTAGGGAATGGTTGCCATCAGGTGCAAACTTTAATATCATCTTTGTTATTAATTTGTTGGTTATTCTTTGTCAATGAGTTTTGCCCGTACTTTTCAAAACTAATTTGGTATTTGTTCTCAGGTGATGGCCAATATTTTGACTTTTATGTTTATTTTTGGTTATCTTCCATTAATTGTAGTCCTGTTTTCAAAAAGGCTATTTGTTGCATTATTTTGACTAGCACCATTTATAGCTCAAGGTCCTAGAGTTGGATGTTATATTGTTTTTTGTTTTTTGTTTTATGGAAAGTGTTGTCACCTTCATTCGAAATTTGAGTTAAGTTTTGTAGGAGGTTTGCTTATGGGTAATATATGTTGTGGTAGCACCATCTCTTGAATTATTTTCACATTATAGCCTTTTCTCTTAATTTTTTTTGTTTGGTGGTAGTGTTCCATGGTGTTTTGTTAAATGGCTTAACTGGTAGTGAGGATGCCAACTAGAAGTTAGGGTTGCACATATATATTGCTAATCTCTTAGATGGTAAAATAAAATCGGCCTTGCAATAATTTTGGTTAGAAATGAGGTCTACTTTTGTAGTATAGCTGCATTCCAACAAACCACCCCTCCCCTTCTTTCTTCTTATTTTTCAACTTGAATGTTAGACTGACTCGTATTTTTGGGAAAAATGATGAGGGATGGCTATTATCTGCTATGACCTTTATTCTATTATCGTCTTCCCTATTTGAAGGTGGTTCTTTGCTAATTAAGTTTGTCTATACTTTGAGATACTAATTTTTTAAATGGTTTCGGGTTATGGCTTTTTCGAGAATATTTTTGGCGTTTATTTTCCTCAATTCATTGTTTGCTTTTTGGTCCTTTTCTCTGGAAGCGAAAATTGTTGATGCACTATTTTGAGTAAGTATTGTCATCTTCCAAACCCATTTAGGACTTATTCTAGTCTATAAATTTATCAAAGCATTAATGTTTTGTATTTGTGTGTTTGAGTTTGCCAAGGCTGCATGTCGTTTTTAGTTATTTGTAGTTGAATTGGAAGTCCAATTTGACTGATGATATGTATTGTTTTTCTGTACTCAGTTTATTATGTACCATTGATTACTTTTACTACCTTCTAGAAAGTGGTGATAGATCTGGAATAGATGATTTTCACTATACACTGCATTTTAGAAAGTGCAAAAGAAGGTGGTGATATATTTATGTTGAATTGAATCTACAATTTGTGGATCAGTACTCCATGAGTTTTTGCGTAGGTGTTTTAGGCGATTATATAATTGTGGTCATTTTCCGTGTTCTATTTGCTTTTATATATATATATATAGCCTAAGGCCCCAAAGCCTAGATAGTTGGTGTATTGGCAGTAGTTTCAATTGTTTTTATTCTGGTGTTTTGATTTTCGTTCTCTCTAAAGTGTTGCATTCATTATAAATTTGTATAGGAGGTTTGCTTTGGGTGTATTATATGTTGTGGTGGCACTCTCTTGATCTTTTTATTTTTATTTTATTTTTTCACATTAGAGTTTTTTTTTTTCCAATTATTATTTGGTGGTATTGTTTCGTGCTGTTTTGATAAACAACACAACTAGAAATGAGGATACCAAATAATAGTTAGGGTTAATTTAGGTTTGTGCCCTAATAATTAGCACAGGTAGGCGGTAAATAAAATCGGCCTTATGAATAATTCGGCAAGGATTGAGTTCTCATTTTGTAGTCTAGTTGCAGACGTATTTGGAGAAGGTTGTTTTTGAAAATTATTGTTTTGGCTATTCTTTGGGCTGTATTGGGTGAAAGAAATAATCTTATTTTGAGGATAAAACATCTATGGAGGAGGAAATTTGAGAGAGGAAATTTTGGGAAGCTATTTCATTAACGAGTATTAAGGAGTTTAATAAATTTTCTTTTGCTGATTTAATGATGGGAATTCGAGAGTTGTGAGTTTGGAAAGTATACTGATGTCATGAGGAGAATTTGGATTGTCTAATTTCTGGGGGACATTTTGGTCCCTGATTTTGTAACTTTTTAATTTATTTTAAATAATATGTTTGTTTTTTTATCATAAAAGAAAAAAAAAAAAAATTCGCACCCTATCCTCTTCTCTCGCCCTATTTTTCTACTTGAATGCTAGTGTGACATGTATTTTTTGGAAGAATGATGATTTTCATGCATCCTATCTGTTGCGACCATTATTCTATTGATAGTTTAATTTTGAAGTTTTCCTTGGCTAATTTAGTTTTTGTATACTTTGAGATACTAATTTGGTGAGTGGTATCGTGTTATGGCTTTTATAAGTTTATTTACGGTCTTTGTTCTTCTCAATTTATTGTTTGCTTCTGGGTCGTTCTTTTAAGAAGCCAAAATTTGCTATGCACTATTTTGAGTAGCTCTGTCATCTCCAAAACTATTTAGGACTTATTCTTGTTTATATATTTTTGAACTTTGTTTTGTTTTTGTGCGTGTGACTTTGCTAGGCTGTATGTTTTTTTTTTTTTTTTTTGGGTTATTTGAAGTAGTTAAATTGGTAGTCCAATTTGGAAAGTGGTGACAAGTTGACCTCGATCCTGGGATTTTCACTACATACTGCTTTTTGGAAAGTGGAAAAGTTCATAATATATATTTGTTGAAGATTCAATTAGTGGATTAGTACTTAAGTTTCTGTGTAAGAGTTTGAGGTAAGAGTTTGAGGTGATGTTATAGTTGTGGTCATCTTTTGTGTTCTATTTACTTAATAGTTTATATCCCTTTCTTCTTTTTAAATTTCAATTGGCTTTAGTCTTTTTTATGTTTATGTTATGTATTTTTTATCGATGCCACTTATAAGAGATGATGCCCATTTATTTGTCAACATTCAAGCTCCTCCATAAAAGATTTTTGATATGATGCATGCTATTCTGTCTTTTGGTGTCAATTATGTTGTTTTCATAATTTATTGCGTGAAACTTTTGTGTAACATAATTTTAACTATGTTTTGTAGTTTTTTTGGAGAGTATCTTGATTGTTTGATGATTTGATTGGTTTTTTCTTTCGGTTTTTGTTTTATAGAAAACGTGGTAATTCTTGATTCCCATGCAACCATATTGAAGATATCTTACTTTTTTTTGTAGCTCAACTTTGTCCAGGGTACTTCTTCCTAGTTTTTGTGGAGAGAGTATCTTGTGTTTGAACACTAAGAATTGTGATTACTTCTGCTTGGACTAAGTCATTACTTTTATAGTTGTATTAGATACATTTTTGACTGAAATTCTTAGTAGATAGATTTGGAAGTTAGATAGATGAAGAATTGCTTGACTGCCTTTCAGATTAGAATATTTCCATTCAATGCTTCACCTTATTTTAGTTTTAGCTTTGCAAATTTGCTAAGATTCTTTCCTAGTTTCTTGCTCAAACTCTGAATAGTTTCCAGATGGATTTTGCTCAACGTCTGAATAGTTTCATGATAGTTTCTTTAAGAATTGGTTGGCAGATTTCATATTTCTTAAAATTTGATTGTATCGTGTCATGTGTAGATTGTTTCTATTGCACCATTGTATTTATTTTTGGGATCATTGGTACTAGTTTCTCGACTACCTTTGAGGATATTTTATTTTCAATGTTTTTCCTCAGGCATTACTTTTGATATTTTTGATTGGGTTAGGATTTATTCTTAATTTCTTGTTCCACCCTTGATTTGTATAGTTATCGTATGGAATCTGATGCTTGCTAGTAGATTGTTGCTGTCCTTTTTTCTTTGTTTCTGCTACAACTTGTAGCAGTTTTATGTTCAGTAAGATTTGGTTGTAGTTTGTCCTTTTGCAATGAGTATTTCATTGCATCATAAATTCAGTATGTATATATATTTTTATATATAAGCCCACATGAGCTATGTTTTCTTGTGGAAGTTCTCATTTGAATTTTTTAAGGTGGTTATTATTCCTTTAGAGTATTTCTTTTTGTAATTGTATCACCTTTTTGTTTGCTTTTCATACTCATGAGTGAACAATCATCTTATTTTTGTCTAGAATTAACTTAAATTTGGAGTAGAAATTAATCATTATGGATTATTTTTGCATCATCTTCTATATAAAGGTGTCATTAGGCGTAGATGGTGATTTATATATATATCTTAATGTTGGAATTGTTCCCCAAAGGTGAGTTTTTGAAATGAAAACGAGGGGGATTGAAACCGTACAAGACTCTGGAGCCGTTGTATCGCTCGGGGACTACCCAACCCCTGAGCATTCCAGAGACTCATTGTGTTCGCTAGGACTAGCCCATAGTCTCCATTGTTCCCATCGTATTAGATACATCACCGAATGCTGCTCATTTTTTCACCTCAAAAGCCGACTTTCCCCCATTGATCTTTCCTTACTTTTAACTACTTAGGTTCTTTCCTGACTAATAGATGTCGTACTTCCCTTATTCTTGGACCGTGCAAGGCGTTTTATATTTGCTTGCGATCTGGGGATGGGAACAGAGCCCTTCGAAGAAGTCTCTACTAAGATAGTGCCACCAACGAGAGACTCTCAGAGAGATCATGAGACGAAGAACTCCGCCAATCTGCCCCCATTGTATGTCACGTAGTTTCTATTGTATCTCTATGGGAATGAAATTGCTTGATAGAATTCTGGGATCCAGTAGCTTTAATCCAATCTCCAAAGTTGTAATTGCCAGAACCAATTTGAAGAGGACCGTTGTCATCCAAGCATTCTATTGCAACATGACCCATAAGACCACATATAAAACAAGAATCAAGAAGTTTTCTGTATTTAAAATCAACCTGTACTAGAGGACCAGAAGAACCCAATTTGATCTTTGATCCCCTCATGAGCGGTCGTGTAACATCCATTAGGACCTAAATCCTGAGAAATTGAATCCAACACACTCCTTCCGTCATTCCATGAAGAGGAAGATTAAAATTACGAATAAAAAATTTAACAAAATGGAAATCGTAGTTCCCTGGACTTTCTTTGTCATCGAACTTCTCAAGGGCAAGAACGGCTTTGTTGAAATTCCAGGTTCCCTATCCATTACCCTCCTCTTTTCCACCTCAAGTTGAAATGAAAACCCAAAGGCATCCATACCAATTTCCTGAATATCTAATCCATTTTCAACCTTCAATGCCTTTGACATCACCTCCTTGAAAATTGATTGTTAAAAGGTTTTTTTAGTCAGAACCTTATCAATCAAGCCTAATCGTAAATCTGCTATGCCATCAACTAATAACAAGCCATATAAAACACCCTCTTCATCTTCACTAATACTTAAAGAATCCAACACACTCCTTCCGTCTAGTTAGGGTCAATTTAGGTTTGTGGTTAATGTTTGGCACATATATATTGCTATAATCTTAGGCGGTAGAATAAAATTGGCACTGCAAATAATTTTGGTTGGGAATGAGGTGGTCTACTTTTGTAGTATAGCTGCATTCCCAACAAACCCACCTTCCTTCTTCTTCTTATTTTTTAACCTGAATGTTAGACTGACTCATGTGTTTTAGAAAAATGATGATTTTCATGCATCTTGAGAAACGGCTGCCACCTGCTGCGACCTTTATTTTATTGTCGTCTTTTCCTATTTGATGGTGGTTCTTTGTTAATTAAGTTATCTATACTTTGAGATGCTAATTTTGTAATTGGTATCGGGTTATGA
>JXTC01000289.1:99875-165525 GCA_002914845.1 Trema orientale
AATAGCTAGGTTAGACATCCAAATTGTCCAATTCGGGCCCGGGCCCACACCGGGCCGGTGGCACGCAAAAAGAGGCAAAATCTCGACCGTCCGATCGTGATTTTCGTGCCGATTACCAAATAACACAATATATATATATCAAACTTCTCCATTTTCTGAGTACATTCCAAAAATGAGGTCAAAAACACAATCTAACGGCCGGATCGAATACTAAAATTCAAAACTCAAAATACTCAAAAATACTCAAAAATGGCATCTTTTGATCCGGGCAAAATAGAGTTGAGATATATATACCTTGACGTTCGTGACGACGATACGAATCCAACGGAACCGGTTTGGAGTCGTTTGGTGGCCGGAATCTCCGCCGGTGCTCAAAAATCCGAAAACGCCATTAATGGCTCCTCCTCCTCTTCCGGCAACGGCAGCGGCTCCGGTGGCCTGCGGCTGCCCGGCGTCGGCTCGTGGAGGCACGGAGAAGCAACGCCGGCTGTTCCCATGGCTGGACGGCGAGCGTCGACTCCTTGGGCAGTGCACGGCCGAGAGAGCGGAGGCGAGGGAGAGAGAGAGAGAAAGAGAAAGAGAGAGAGAGAAAAATCGGGTCTGTTGTTTTAAATTTCCTTTTTTTTTTCTTTTTTTTTTCTGGTCAAAAGACCATTTTGACCTTGTAAAAACTGGGTTATTACATGTTGGCTAATTACTAAGTCCCTTCAAGTTGTTTTCAGTATTACGGCATCCCTTTCATTTGCAGGTCCTTTCATTTGCAGGTCTTGTTCCAGAGTATAGTAATAACTTTCACAACTTGAGGTCACTCTATGCCAACTAATAGTTCTGTTCAACGTAGGTTTATGATGGAGTAGGCCGATATATTTGCTAATTTTCTCTTGTTCAACCTGGTTAGCTGGTCTAGTTGTATACTAGTTGCATTTTCCCCCATCTTTATTGAATTTGTGTTAGTGTATGCAATATTATCTACTGCACTTCTCAGTTATAATTTGAGAAATAATAGGAGAAATGTCAAATACTGAGGTTTGTAAGGTAGATTGTAAGATTATTCCGTGTTGTACTGGTAAATAGCACAATTGGAAGTGACAATGCAGACCAATAGTTAGGTTCTAGAAGTTGTGATAATTCATGCAATATTACCTATTTTGTTTCTCAGTTATATTTTAAGAAATAATTTGAGAAATATTAAATACTGATGTTTATAAAGAAGATTGTAAGATTATTCCATACTGTACCGATAAATAGTATAACTGGAAGTGACGATGCCAGCCAATAGTTAGATTCAGTCTAAGTTTCAGGTTAATGATTAGCACAAATATCTTGCTTATTCTTGCCTTTTCTCTTTTTACCTAGGCGTAGGTCTTTTCTGTACCTCTGAGAAACTTGTTTGATGGTTGTAATTAGTCTCATTTTATGGTTTGTATTTTAATCTCCCAGTTTATTAATGGTCTTTGTTCTTTCTGATTTATTGTTTACCTAGGTCTTGTTTTCAGGAGGCTGGTTAGTGCAATAGCTTGAGTAACTGATGTAATATTTTATTGCTCAAACCCTTGAAAACTAGTACTTTCTTTTATAAATTGTTGGGAACACTATAAGCTGTATGTCATGCAACTCATTGTATAGGTCAGCCTGTTGGTGTTTCCTATAGGAAATTCTTGATTTGGAATTTAGTAAGAAGTCCTTTTGCTTATAAAACAATAAGTTTCATTGTTTATATTCGGTTAGATATACGAATTGATTTTATCTCGATAATTATTGTTCATAGTCTTAGTTTCATGTGAGTACAGGCCCTATATTTGGTTTTTGAGTTTTTTTTGGATAACGATTAATTTTGATCATTTTGTACTACGAATTATGTTCAGTGGGTCATTGTAATGGATACGTATGGATGCTAGAATGAAGAATGTGTGGATGGTAGAGTGAAGCATGTTGCCTATACTTTTCAGGGGTATATGGTTAGTGTGAATTTTCAGGTTGCGAATTTTTTTTACTGTTTATTAAAGTGTTCATGTAATGGTACTAGCTATTTGAATTATTTTATTTGTAGTTTAATGTTGGTTGAAAGATTTTGGAGTAGTGCTATTCTTAAAGGACTTGTTTCTAATCGTCTTTAAAATAAATGTGTTTTTGACTTATTATGATCGTGGAAATGATAAGGATTATATTTTTCCCACATTTTAGACACTGACTTTTTATTTTCACTTTTTTTTCCCATTATCTTGCACCATTAATTGGCATAATATTTTATTCATCTCTAGTTGGCACGTCAGCTCATTTTTAGTTTAGCTATTTGCACTAGCTTGGATGCTGGTAGGTTTTTTTGTCTCTGTAAACAATATCATTCTGAATGAAAATTCCAGCTTTTGTCAATCTTGTCAATTATTATACTCTCAAAACTACGTAACTTTCTGTGCATACATGTTTTAGGAGTGCTGCTAATGGTACAAATACTGTTTTTGGCTTTTGGCTTCCATACATGTTTTAGAAACAGTCCTTTTTGTTTGTGACTTGCAACGCAAAGTATTGGATCTTGCTTAGCTTCTTTGTCGTTTCTGATTTGGCATTTCCAGAAATGCCTTCTTTCTGAATTGGAGTTTATGTTTGTGTAGTAGGTCTGCTTATGCGTAATAGTTGTTTGGGTGTGGCTAATTATCAAGTCGCTTCAAGATTTTGTATTGCAACATCCTTTTATTTGCTGGTAATGTTCCTCACTGTACTAATAAATTTCTCGAATTAAGATCATTCTATGCCAGCCAATAGTTAGATTGAACTTAGGTTTGATGAAAGATTAGAAAGATATATTTGCTCATTTTCTCGTATACAAGTTGCACTTTTTCTCCTCTTTATTGTTGACTTGCTTGGTCGACAGAGTTGTTATATCGAAGAATAATTATTCCTCATTCATCTCATGGGAATGGCTGCAATCATGTACAAACTTTAATAACATCTTTTTTTCCTGTTTAATTTAATGGTTATTCTTTGTCAATGGGTTTTGCCTATACTTTTCAAAACTAATTTGGTATTTGTTCTCAAGTGATGGCTGATATTTTGACTTTTATGTTTATTTTTGGTTATCTTCGATTGATTGTTTACTTGAGTCCTGTTTTCAAAATGGCTTTAACAAGATTATTGTTGCATTATTTTGACTAGCACCATTTATAGCTTAAGGCCCTAGAGTTGGATGTTATATTGGTTTTTGTATTTTGTTTTATGGAAAGTGTTGTTACCTTCTTTCGAAATTTGAGTTATCTTATGTAAGAGGTTTGCTTGTGGGTAATATATATTGTGGTAGCACTATCTCTTGAATTATTTTCACATTACAGCCTTTTTTTTTTTTTTTTTTGGTGGTAGTGTTCCTTGGTGATTTGTTAAATTGCTTGACTAGTAGTAAGGATGCCAACTAATAGTTTGGGTCAATTTAGGTTTGTGGTTAAGGTTTGGCACATATATATTGCTAATCTCTTAGGCGGTATTGCTAATCTCTTAGACAGTAAAATAAAATCGGCCTTACAAATAATTTTGGTTAGAAGTGAGGTCTACTTTTATATTATAGTTGCTTTCCAACAAATACCCCCTCCCCTTCTCTTTTCTTATTTTTGAACCTGAATGTTAGACTGACTCGTATTTTTGGGAAAAATGATGCTTTTCATGCATCTTGAGGGATGGCTATTATCTGCTATGACCTTTATCCTATTATCATCTTTCCTATTTGAAGGTGGTTCTTTGCTAATTAAGTTTTTTTATACTTTGAGATACCAATTTTTTAAATAGTTTTAGGCTATGGCTTTTTTGAGAATATTTTCAGCATTTGTTTTCCTTAATTCATTTTTTGCATTTTGTTCCTTTTCTTAAGAAGCCAATTTTTTTTTTTGAATAGAAGATCTGTATCATTAAATTACTCCATAAGAACAACAGATACAATAGGTGGAGGAATAGAATCCAACCAAACAAGTTCTTCATTTATTCTAAGTGAAAATCGAGCTAGACCATGAGCGGCGTTGTTAGCCTCTCGTCGCACATGGACTAAAGATACACCAAGAAAAGAAGATAAAAGAATATTGATATCTAACAAAAGACCCTTAAGTTGAGACAAACAACATTCCCTATCAGAATATAGAGTGAGCATAGACAAAGCATCAATCTCTATAGCATCAATTGGAACTCCTACATCCTTAGCCCACTTCAAAATCCGAAGAAGAGCTACAGCTTCAGCTTCAACAACTGACATTGTTCCATCTAACTTATTAGCCAAAGCACCCAGTACCTCACCTTGATGATTTCTTATAATAGCTCCAATGCCCACAAGACCCTTTGTACAATCCAAAGCAGCATCCACATTCAACTTATAGTGACCCGCCGCAGGATGAGTCCACCTTGTTGGATTCACTGAAGTTTGAGGCAATGGACGCTCAGTACTACCGTTGGCATGATAATAGTCTTCAACATATGATCTAGCCCAAGTAACAAGCTGTAGTGCATCTTTGGTGCATTGACCATGGACCTTTTTATTTCTTTCAAACCAAATGCACCAAGCAAGGATAATAATCCACTCCAATAAATCCTTATCCCAGGTTTCATTAATATGCTGAAGGAGATCACTAAAAGAAATACAAGGGATATTATGTAGCTTACAAGGTAGGTTCAACTGCTTCCAAACGGCACGAGCAAAAGAACATTGTACCAGTGAATGATAAGTCGTTTCTTCTCGAGCTCTGCATAACAGACAGTGGGGATGGGGGAGGACCTTTCGAATGAAAAGATCTAACGATGTTGGTAAGGCATCCTGACAAGCTTCCCAGGCAAAATTTCGAACCTTTCTGGGGATGGATAATGACCACAATCGACGCCACCATTTAGAATGAGTAAATGTATTAGAAGAAGAAGCAAATTGGTGCATTAAAAAAGCAACCCGATATCCACTTTTGACATTATAAACCCCATCACGCGAATAATGCTAGAAAAAGTGACCATCCTTTGGAAAAAGAGGGATAGGGATTGACAGAATAGCACGAATATCATCCTCACAAAAATAGCATAATAATTTTGAAGAATCCCATGCTCTGCCAGTAGTAATAAATTCAGATACCAGAATATTTTGCTGACTAGAATTGATTAATATAAGCTTGAAAGACTTCTCTCAAGGAGTCCAAGGGTCATGGCAGGCGAGAACTGAGAAGCCTCACCATAGCTAATTGTAAAAGAAAAACCTAAAACTTTTCTATGGCACAAATAATTGCTAAGTGCTAAATAGTCTTAAAAATTTTATGCATATAAAGCTTACCTAAGTTGAATCTAGTGATTTGAGCCAAAAGACAATGCTTTTGGCAGTCAAAATCGCCGGAATGAGAGTTGCCGCACTTGAGGAAGACAAAGTGGAAGTGGAGTTGCGACGAACTCGACTGGGAAGAAGAAAAAGAGAATGAGGGCTGAGCCGGTCTTAGCCCTAATTTATATAACTTTTAACGGCATTGGAATAGAACCGCCGTTAAAATCCTTTCTCAGTAGTAGTAGCGGAACCGCAAAAGAAAAGTTAAGTTTTGAGCTTTAACGGTGGATTTGATGGAACTGCCATTAATACATTGTCTTTAAAAATATGTTTTTTTGTAGTATCTCCACAAAAATAGGAAGAAGTAGCCCGAATAAAGTAGAGCATGAGAAAAAGGTAAGAAATCTTAAATATGGTTGCATGGGCATCAAGAATTACCACGATTTCTATAAAACAAAAACCAAAAGAAAAAACCTATCAAATCATCGAACAATCAAGATACTCTCTAAAAAAAACTACAAAACATAGCTAAAATTATGTTGCACAAAAGTTTCACGTAATAAATTATGAAAACAACATAATTGACATAAAAAGACAGAATAGCAGGCATCACCTCAAAAATCTCTTATGGAGGAACTTGAATGTTGACAAATAAATGAGCATCATCTCTTGTACATAGCACCAGTAAAACATACATAACAAAAACATAAAAAAGACTAAAGCCAATTGAAATTTAAAAAGAAGAAAGGGATATAAACTATTAAGCAAATAGAAGACAAAAGTTGACCACAACTATAACTTCCCTTCAAACCCTTACACAGAAATTTAAGTACTAATCCACCAATTGAATCTTCAATAGAAATATATCACGAACTTCTTTCCATTTTTCAAAAAGCAGTGTATAGTGAAAATCCTCGGATCGAGGTCAACTTGTCACCACTTTCCAAATTGGACTACCAATTCAACTACTTCAAATAAGTAAAAAAAAAAAAAACATACAACCTAGCAAAGTCACATGCACAAACACAAAACAAAGTTTAAAAATGTATAAACAATAAATAGTTTTGGAGATGACAGTGCTACTCAAAATAGTGCATAGTCAATTTTGGTTTCTTGAAAAAAGGATCCAGAAGTAAACAATAAATTGAGAAGAACAAAGACCATAAATAAACTTATAAAAGCCATAACCCGATACCAATCACCAAATTAGTATCTCAAACTATACACAAACTTAATTAGCTAAGGAAAACTATCAATAGAATAACGGTCGCAATAGACAGGATGCATGAAAATCATCATTCTTCCAAAAAATACATGACGCCTAGCATTCAAGTTGAAAAATAGGCGAGAGAAGGGAATGGGGTGTGAATTTTATTTTTGTTCTTCTATGATAAAAAACAAACATATTATTTAAAATAAATTAAAAAATTACAAAATCAGGGAACAAAATATCCCTCAGAAATAAGACAAACTAAATTATTCTCATGACATCAGTACACTTTGCAAACTCACAACTCTCGAATTCTTATTATTAAATCAGCAAAAGAAAATGTATTAAACTCCTTAACACTCGTTAACCAAATAGCTTCCCAAAATTTCATCTCTCAAATTTTGTCCTCCGCAGATGCTTTATCCTCAAAAATAAGATTATTTCTTTTACCCAATATAGCCCAAAGAATAGCCGAAACAATAATTTTCAAAAACTACCTTCTCCAAATGCTTCTACAACTACCAAACAAAATTATTAGGGAGAAAGAATGGGGAGGGGACGTGAATACAACTAGACTACAAAATGAGAACTCAATCCTTACCAAATAATACACAAGACCGATTTTATTTACCACCTACCTGTGCTAATCATTAGGACATAAAACTAAATTGACCCTAACTACTGTATGGCATCCTCATTTCTAGTTGTGTTGTTTATCAAAATAGCACGGAACATTACCACCAAATAATAATTGGAAAAAAGCTCTAATGTGAAAAAATAAAAATAAAAAAAATCAAGAGAGAGTGCCACCACAACATATAATGCACATAAGCAAACCTTCTATATAAAATTGTAAAGAATGCAACACTTTAGAGAAAACGAAAACAAAACACCAAAATAAAACAACTGATACACTACCAGTACACCAACTATCTAGGCTTTGGGGCCTTAGGCTATATATTAAGTAAATAGAACACGAAAAATGACCACAACTATATAATTGCCTAAAATACCTATGTAAAAACTCACTGAGTACTGATCCTCAAATTGCAGATTCAATTCAATGTAAATATATCACTTTCTTCTTTCGCACTTTACAATGCAGTGTATAATGAAAATCCTCTATTCCAGATCTATCACCACTTTCTAGAAGGTAGTAAAAATAATCAAGGGTACATAATAAAATGACTACAGAAAAACAGTACATATCAGTAGTCAAATTGGACTTCCAATTCAACTACAAATAACTAAAAACGACATGCAGCCTTGGCAAACTCAAACACACAAATACAAAACATTAATGCTTTGATAAATTTATAGACTAGAATAAGTCCTAAATGGGTTTGGAAGATGACAGTAATTCTCAAAATAGTGAATTAACAATTTTAGCTTCTTATTCAAGCCTTGTTGCTAATCATATTCACTCTGTTGCAGTTGTGGTCGTTAACTCTGAGCCTCTCAATACTCGTGGAAACACTCGTGTTATTAATGTAAGTTCTTTTATTTCTTTTGTTTGTTTGCTTTTAAAGAACAAATTTTGTTCTTTGTTTTACAGAAAATTATTTAGAAATTGAGTCATAATTTGATATAGGCACATCAGTTACTCTATATGCGTTAAATACAATGTTATTTATAACTCGTTTGCTCCATATAATTGTTAGTGAATTTCTAGGATTGATGATAAATCAAAGTTTGATATATGGGTTGTGTTGTGGCAATGAACTAAGTATTTTTTAAATATGTGATGCTTATATGGGGTAGTCCACTATAATTTATCTTAGCTAAAACAAAGGAAAGCTATAGCTTAGTTATATTGTATAAAATAAAATACAATATGCATTCTTTTAGTTAAAATTGAGGTCGATTGAGGAAATGGTTCGTCACTTTTTAAATATGGCAATGGATTGGTAGACTTAGCTAGTTTGGATCCTATATAGAAGTACCATTGTTTAGCTAGTTGGATGGTTTGATACCAAATGAGCCACATAGCATTTAGTATGAAATTTGTAGATATTTGTACTTTAGGAATTACTAAATTGTATATTTTATTTTTATATTCATCAATGTATAAATCTTTAGTGTTGTTATTTTTCCCAAATTACTTGTTATCGTTTTCATATTTGGTGTTACTACTTTATTTATTGCAATTTTATTTCTCTATCATTTTTCATATATAGGTTCTTGATACTTCCTTTGTATGTTTTATCCCATTACCAAAGAAATATAATTTTAAGTTATCAAATTCTTATAATTACTTAGTTTGGGACCAAGCCTAAGCGTAACTATAATTTAATTTTCTCACTTATTTGATATAGAGAATTTCCTTGTAAGAACATATATCTTTTTGATATAGATAATTAAGGATATTCCATTATACTAACCTGTATTGTTATAGGAATTATATTTGCTTAGTGTAATTGATAATACAAATAAATATATGGTACTATTACCTAGCAATACATGCTTATTTCTATTTATTTTTTTTTAATTTAGTCGAAGCACCTTTAACGGTAGTTCCTATGAAACCATCGTTAAGGGTGTTTGTTTTTAACGACAGTTTAAAGTGTCACTTTTAACGGCACTACCAATTACGACGGTTTTGAACCGCCATTAAAACCTTTTTATAGACGGTTTTCTCTAGTAGTATCTTTTGTTTCAACACTAGGAACCGTGATTACTTCTGCTTGGACTAAGTCAATACTTTTATAGTTGTATTAGATACATTTTTTACTGGAATTCTTAGTAAATAGATTTAGAAGTTGGATAGATGAAGAATTACTTGACTGCCTTTCGGATTAGAATATTTCCATTCAATGCTTCATCTTATTTCAGTTTTAGTTTTGCAAATTTGCTAGGATTCTTTCTTAGTTTCTTGCACAAACTTTGAATAGTTTCCAGATGGATTTTGCTCAATCTCTGAATAGTTTCGTGATGGTTTCTTCAAGAATTTGTTGGCATATTTCATATTTCTTAAAATTTGGCTATATTGTATCGTGTGTGGATTGTTTCTATTGCACCGTTGTATGTATTATTGGGGATCATCGGTATAGGTTTCTTGACTATCTTTGAGAATATTTTCTTTTCAATGTTTTTCCTCAGGCATTACTTTTCATATTTTTTAATGGGTTAGGATTTTTTCTTAATTTCTTGTTCCACCCTTGATTTGTATAGTTCTCGGATGGTTTCTGATGCTTGATAGTAGACTGTCGTTGTCCTTTGTGTTTGGTTCCTACTATAGCTGGTAGCAGTTTTATATTTAGTAAGATTTCGTTGTAGTTTGTCTTTTTGCAATGAGTATTTAGTTGTATCAGAAATTCAGTGTGTATATATATATACATATATTTATTTATATAAGCCCATATGAGCTATATTTTCTAGTGGAAGTTCTCATTTGATTTTTTTAGGATGGTTAGTATTCCTTTAGAGGATTTTTTTTTTTTAATAATATCACCTTTTTGCTTGCTTTTCATACTTATGAGTGAACAGTCATCTTATTTTTTTCTAGAATTAACTTAGATCTAGAGTAGAAATTAATAATTATGGATTATCTTTGCATCATCTTCTATATAAAGGTGTCATTAGGTGTAGATGGTGATTTATATATTATCTTAATGTTAGAATTATTCCCCAAATGTGAGTTTTTGAAATGAAAATGAGGGGGATTGAAACCGTACAAGAGTCTAAAGCCGTTGTACCGCTCGGGGACTACCCAATCCCTGAGCAATCCAGAGACTCATTGTATTTGCTACGACTGGCCCGCAGTCTCCGTTGTTCCCATCATATTGTATACATCACCCAATGCCACTCGTTTTGTCACCTCCAAAGCTAACTTTCCCCACACTGATCTTTCCTCACCTTTAACTACTTGGGTTCTCTCTTAACTAATAGACGTTGTACTTCCCTTATTCTATGACCATGCGAGGCGTTTAATATTTGCTTTCCATCTGGGGACAAGAATAGATTCCTTCAAAGACATCTCTATAGAGATAGCGCCACCAATGAAAAACTACTACAGAGATCACGAAAAGAAGTGCCCCGCTAATCTGCCTCCATTGCACGTCACGTAGTTTCCATTGTATCTCTATAGGGATGAAATTGCTTGATAGAATTATGGCATCCGATAGATTTAATCCAATCTCCTAACTTGTAATTGCCAAAACCAATCTGAAGAGGAGTGTTGTCATCCAAACATTTCATTGCAACATGAACCATAAGACCATATACAAAACAAGAATCAAGAAGTTTTTCGTGTTTAAAATCAACCCATACTAGAGGACCAAAAGAACCCAATTTGATCTTCGATCCCCTCATGAGCAGTCATGTAACATCCATTAGGACCCAAATCTTGAGAAATTGAACCCAACACCTCCCATTCTTATCAGAATCCACTTCAATAAAATGCCCAATCTTATGACTGAGAGAATGTCCCACACCTTTCGTCATACCATGAAGAGGAAGATTAAAAATACGAATCCAAAATTTATCAAAACAGAAATCGAAGTTCCCCGAACTTTCTTTGTCGTCGAACTCCTTAAGGACAAGAAGAGCTTTTTTGAAATTCCAGGTTCCCTATCCGATACCCTCCTCTTTTCCACCTCAAGTTGAAACAAAAGCACAAAGGTATCCATACTAATCTCCTGAATATCGAATCCCTTTTCAACCTTCAATGCCATTGACATCACTCCTTAAAAATTGATTGTTAAAAGTTTTTTTAGTGAGAACCTTACCAATCAAGCCCAATTGTAAGTCTGTTGTGCCATCAACTAATAACGAGTCATATAAAATACCCTCTTCATCTTCATTAATACTTAAAGAAGTCCACCGGCCAACAATCTCATCCATTTGAAAAAAGAAAGAGAGAGAAGCCCTTTTTGAATTAAAAGCACCCTTTTTATTGAATAGATTTTTCATGCAAATATAAATCTTAGAAAGTAGATCATCTTATAGACACAAGCACTGCTATTGATTAATGTTGTGCGAATTTAAATATACTCGCAGGTGCACAAGTCTATTAGAATAGAAAAGTAAGTAACGAGGACAAACCCACAGGGATAAGGCCTAGAAAATCTGATCTAACTGTAAATAAATTATAATTCTAACCAAGTTAAAAGAAAATTAAAGAAAGTTGTATCGATAATAACCGTATTAAAGAGGTAAATTGAATTAAAATGAGCAATTAAGGCACTAGAACTCAAAGGATTAAGATTATCGAGGTTTTAGAATCCACCATTAATTAACTTAGCAATTCATTAAATATAATTTATTCTTATAATTGGAGTGCCCAAACATATAACAATTAAGCTCGAATAGACTAAATCATGTGTAAGTTCTGCCTCACTTGGTGAGTATTGTGCCTAAGCATTCTATATCAATTCAATAAAAAGTTCACAAAGAATTAAAAGGAAGACAATAATCTCTAAAAAGCTAAGCAAAAATTAACTAAACATATTTCTAACTATAAAAAATACATCATATCAATGATGAAAGAAATTCAATTTTACAATCTCAGGTTCTTGGGAGATGTGTGCATTTTTTGGGGCCGCAGAACCAGATCATCAATAAGAAAACTACTTATTTTCAGCTTTTGGCCGACTTTTGACTTTGGAAAATCACTGAAACATGACTCTAAGCCATCTTATACACTATAAAAAGACCTCTCTAGCTCAGAAAAACTAATTCTTAGACATGTATAAACACTTAAAGGCTAGAGAGGGAGAAAATCAAGAGGAGAAGAAGTTTTGGGGCTGTTTTCAGCAATTCTATTCCTTTTTCTTTCCTTTATCTCTTTTGATTATTTACCCTAGCATGATGTTTTTATTATTCATCCTTGTATATACGCTATCCTAGGTTTCTACTAGGTTGATGGTGATTTTAAAGCCCTAGACATGAATATTTTGTGAATTTCTTAGATTTTATATATATTGATTATTAATTCAAAATTGATATGTTCTTCTATGCTTCATTGATTCGTGATTTCTATTTGAATTGTTTAGGATGCGCAAGTGGATGAAACATGATAGGAATTGATTGCTAGGTTAAACTGCTTGATCCATAATTGTCCTATTAATCTTTCCATTGGTAGCAAATCGTGACTTATAGTTATAATGAAGAATATACTCTAAGTTAAAGATAATCTGAGCTTGTGTCATTGTTACTTAGAATTAACCTATCTTCCTTTATTTAATGCATTGATTAGATTAAATCTAGATGACCTAGATGAAGAGTTTGTTTTATCTAGTAAAAACCTAAGGAAAGATTGGGATAGTACAAACTTGTGTGCTATATATGGTTGGTAATTTTGATAAATAAGTAAATATAAGATTTGGCGATTGATTAATATGATTGTCTAGAGGTGGAGAATGGTCCTTTAACCTATTTTACTTTTTATTTTAGTTATTTTTTTTATTTTTACTTTTGTTAATTTTAAGTCATTATTAAAAAAAATAAGAAATAATAGGATTGATAGCTTAGAATTTAGACCAATTCCTCTTAGGATCAACCATACTTGCCACTATACTACATAATTCTTGATTTTCTAGGAAATGCTAGATCAGTGAATAAGAGGTATATAAATCTTAATTTGATTGCGTTGATGAACTCTATTATAATTCCCATATTAGAATCCCATGTAGGAAAGTATGAGGGATGAATAATTTAATAACTCCTTTGAAAAGAAATCCATCACGAATGGGAAAATTAGGATGCGCTTTTCTAGCACAATCAAGTAGATCCTTGAAAATAGCACCAAAATCTGGACAAATAGGATACTCATCTTTAAGTCTTTCAAAACCAATTACTTCAGTACTCTTCGATTGTAAAATAGTAGCTACACGACTAAGGGAATTAGAGACTTTATTTTCTACTCCAAAATGATGATTAAGAACAAAAGTATAATCTTGTAGATTTTGAACCTATTTAGCATGATGATCACTCAACTTACGTTGGGAATTGAGATACTTTAAAGCTTGGTAATTGGAGTAAAGAACAAATTCTTTGGATAACAAATAGTACCTCAAATATCAAAGAGTTTGAACAATGACATGAAATTCTCGAATGTTTCACTGTGAAGTTTGCCAATTATCGAAACATGTTCGAAATTCCTATCCAAATCAACCATATAAATCTTCCATTCCTTTATCCATGATACATAGTTATATTTGGGTACCTTTTATCGCGATTCATTAAAGGATTCAGTACTATCACTGCTCTAATAACTGAGTGTTTGAAGAAAGGAGAATTGAAGTAGACTTCTGCTGCTAATCGAGCTTACCCTGATATCAAGTAGAAAATGATAGAAGCCCCTATGTTATGCCATCCTGATCTCTCCAAAATTTTTGAGGTTGCTTGTGATGCCTCTAGAGTAGGCATTGGAGGAGTTTGAGCCAAGATGGTCATCATGGTACTTATTTAAGTGAAAAGTTGAATGAGGCAAAACAATGCTACTCTAATTATGATTGTTGAATAATGAAGGAAAAAGTTTCTCAAGATACACAAAATTTGGATGTCCTCAACAGTAGTGCCATAACATGATTGCAGTAGTTTTATTACAACTGGAAGAAAAAGCCACACACCTTTTATTCAGTGATTGTTTTTGAGAATGACCATTAACTTTCAGGTAGTAGAGACCAGAACACATCCTAGCATTGCCAATCATCGTCCCCGAATCTGAGTCCTGAAATTCACAATCATTTTTTGAAAATTCAGTAACACAATTCAATTCTTTTGTAAGTTTACTAATAGATAGTAAATTACAATCAGGATTCGGAACTAAGAGAACTGAATTTAAAATTAGGTCCTTCGAAATCATAACTGAACCAATACCAGCTACCTTTGAAATGGATCCATCAGCAATACGAACAGTTAAATTTTCATCAGATGGACTATATGTGTGAAACGTATTGATATTTCCTATCATGTGATCATATGCTCCCGAATCTACTATCCATAAATCTGATTTTTTTTGTTTTGCATTTAGAGCAGTCACAATATTACCTTTTTGAGCAAGTGGGGCGGATCTAATCACGAAGCCAGATGATTGTTGGAACATCTTTTGAAGTATTTCCATTTGTCCCTTGCTGAATAGATCAGTGGCTGGTTTAGCTGAGGAATTTCCTCCAGTTGAGACAGCAGGAGTTGAAGCAAAATTACCTCGACTTTCTTGATTATAGCGAGATGGCTTCCAATCTGCTGGTTTGCCATGAATCTTCTAGCATGTCTCCTTTGTGTGTCCAGGTCTACGACAGTAATCGCACCATGGTCTGCCCTTCTGTGGTTGATTATTGTTGTTGTTGTATTAGCCTCCATGAACTGCTAATGCTGAGTTCTCTAAGCTCAGATTGTTACTATTTTGTGATCCCATCATGACCTTTTTACTGCTTGCTTCACTCCGGATTTCTGAGAAAGCTTCATATAGGCTGGGTAATGGCTTGGTCCCTAATACTTGGCCTCGAACTTCATCTAGGTCTTTATTGAGACCTAGAAGAAATTTAAACAGCCTTTTCTTCTCAATGATCTACCCGTACCTTCTACCATCTTCAGGACATGCCCAACTGTTTTCCTCGAACATATCTAGATGCTGTCAATGACAGTTGAGTGTGTTGAAATACTGATGAACAGTCATATCACCTTGTCGTAAATCAGGTAGGATACTCTCAATTTCAAAGAGTTCAGCAGTGTTTTCCTTGTTGGAATATGTTATTCTGCCATATCCCATATCTCTTTTGCTATTTTGTAGAGTAGAAAATTCTCACCTATCTCATTTGTCATTGAATTAATGAGCCATGACATCACCATATTATTTTCTGTTTTCCAGACCTTGAACTTGGGATCTTCTAGTTTTGGTTGAATAGCCACTCCAGTGATATAATCATCTTTATCTTTTCCACAGATGAACATCATTACGGATTGAGACCATTGAAGGAAGTTTTGCCCATTCAGTTTGTGTCCTGTAATGAGAAGTGTACCTTCAGACCCTTCAGAATGATTTGAAACAGCAGGTCCCTGATAGGAGTTGCCTTCGGTGACAAGATTAGGCTTCATACCTGCTCTGATACCATAAAGAATTATGAGGAAATCTGATTTTTATTTCTTCTTTTCTGAATAATGCGCTGAATACAAAAGCAAGAATTAAATAGAACTTGCAGAAGATGCTCTGCGAAATCGTAGAAAGGAAATCTCGTTTAAGGAGGGATTTTCTCCCTACAAAAAAGAAAAAAATATTAACTACGAAATCCCATGAAATATGGCAATAGGTCCACAAATCATACGAGAATAAATACTATAAATATTAAAAAATTAATTCCTGAGAATCAGGTCTCAGATTTTTACAGTTACTGTTAAGTGTATTTTATACTTAGTTTTAACCTCCTTTCGAGCTTAAGAATTACTCGTCTTTGAGCTCCTTTTATTCGATTTGTTATTTTTGATGCATCTTTTAGGTGAGTAGCCATTGAATGAAGAATATTAATTTTTGGAGCAAGCCAATAACAAATAGTGGCACTACGGTGCCATAATTTGGAGCCACAGTGCAAAAACTAAGAAGAGCTTGGTGTCGCAGCTTCGGAAATGGCGCTGCAATGCCATGACTTCCAAGGAGTTGGCATCGCAGTGCCAATATCTGGCACCGTAGCGCCGATGCTTGGTAGTGTGGCGCCGCGGTGCCGTTTCCTAAAAACAATATGGCACTGCAGCGCCACATTCCATTGCTGCAGTGCCGGTTGAATTCTCTCCTCTCATCCATTGTGACGCTGCTCACAAAAATCCTGGAAGTCGATTCGTTGTACATGTACAAAATACTTTGCAAGTACACAGGTCATTACAAGTTATAAAAGTGAGAGTAAAGATATTGTCACACGAGGATTATTTTTCTAAATTAAGCTCCTTACTACGAAGATGGTTATCTAATTTTATCTATGCGATCCGAATTTAAACTAGGGTGAAAATGAACAGTTATAAAACTAAAATTAAAAGTAAACAAAAGCAAGAATTGAGGAGACAAAATTCACCAAATAATAAGTCAATAATGAGAGATCTAGGGTCTTGACTTTACTCTATTATCCTATAATTATCCTATTTAGCAATTGTTGACTAGTTCCAATTGATTCATTAATCAAGGGTGAATTATTAACCTCACTATCTCTCTTGAGTGTCAAGTGAAGTCCTATGTATGACTAATTAATTTGGTATTCCTACCTAGTTTGTCTACTCAAACATGCATTACGAAACCCTTAAAGATTAACCTAGTGCCATTGGCCTCCCGAACTCAACAACAACTAAGCTTATGTTTCACAATTCATCTAAGTGAACCAAACTCTCCCAAGTATTAGAAATCACAAATCAAGAGCAACTAATTCATTTCTCAACAAAATAGAGGTGTTAAGCAAAGAAAAATACAAATAAATCAAAAGGAAACATCGTTAATAATTGCAAAAATTCAGAACATAGAACAAATAGAGCTATATCAAGGCCTTAGAATATAAGTTTGGCCACACATAGATATATCCAATATAATCATCATACAAAAATATATCAAAATACATCCACAAATACAACTTCCAAAAGTAAAAATAAAGAGGAGGAAGAGAAAACTATAGTGATGAGTGTCTACAAGCTTGATTTCTTCCAAGATTCTCCAATAAATCATCCAAGAATTTTAAGCTCTAACCTCTCTCAATTTGGTAAAATTTGTTCTTTAAAATCACTCTTGAAAATTGTGCCTCCCTCCCTTTTTAGCTTTTCTCCTAGGTCAAATTCTAGCACACTTAAGAATAGGTCAATCTCCACCATCAGATGCTGAAAAGGAAGTAAATTTGGGCCATTAAAGAATTTCAACACGAAATGGGCAGCAAAGGTAGCGAAGCTGTGCCACTGTCTTGTTGGTCTGGTGGCGCAGCTACGCCCCTGCCTCTGATTCAACTCCCTTTTTTATGCCATTTTAGTCTCACTTTTCACCAACTCTCCTCTAAATTCAATTCTTTCACTTCCTACATCAAAACACAAATTAAACATCAAAATAACATAAAATACTTGAGGATTTCACAAATAAACAAGATCAAAAGTACTAAAGATAAATGCGTAAAATACTCATTAATAAATATCCACAAACTTGACCATTTACTTCTCCTAAAGCAAAACAAAAGAAACAAGACCAAAAGAAATAAGAATATAACAAACAAGAAATGACACTTAATGAAAATTAGGTATTAGTCCAGGAAAAGTTGGCAGCCAGAAGTATATCTCAAAAACACAACATGCCTCAAAGCCTAAAGAAAAAGGAAATATTAACATTCACTAGAATTTCAACATCAAGCAACAATTTCACCCTATTCTAGACTCTTTCATGTAAATGTGTGCAACATCAATCCCACTTGACCAACCGAGCCCCAGATAAATTTATGCACTTAGACAATCAACGAACGACCTCAAGATTATTCAATTTGGAACTACCGTAGTTCCATTCTTTGTGTTGCTCTCTGCTATTGTAGGTTATGGTGTCACCAAAGTTGAAAAGGATTTTCTATGCTTGTAATGTAAGGCCAGGGTGAAGTGTAGATGAAAAGCATATTTTTGGCTCAGTTCACCCTAGCCATGTAATGCACGTATGGACCAAAGCATGAAGCTACTGCAAGTTGTCACTCTAACTCCCATTTTTTTTATCCGAACTTTTATTCAACACTTACTTACACAACCCATAAAAAATAAATTACAAAATCAATAAAATTTAACTACTTTTTCTTTTTTCTTTTTTTTTTGACACCCCAAACTTATTTGGTTTTGTATAATTGAGTATTGGGAGTGGCAAAGTGTTTTTCTTTTTTTTTTTGAAAAATAAAAACCCAAGAACAAAATAATGATATCCTAACTCGCAACCCTCAATCTTCTATTTCATGCGAGGATGGAACCATGTCTAAAGTTATGGGTTGAATGAGAGGATAATCAATGAATAGCTTAGTTAATTAATTATGGGTAGTGAAGGAAACATGTTTAAAGGCTCAAATGGGGAAACAAGTGGTATTTCGAATTCAAGGGTTAGCTTCAAAGACTCAAACAGTCTAAAGAATGCCTAGAATCATCTCTTCAGTGACTCCTAACCTAGAATTTCACCCGACATTCAAGTGGGTTCTAGAGTTCATGAGAAGTTAAAGATCGTCTAATGTATATAAGTGATCTCTAAGCCTCAATAACATCAAGTGTTCATGATAATGTACTCAAATATGTAAAGAATGCAAGTTTTGTCTAGCATCATCACTGAATTCTAGCTATCTTACGTTCTCAAAACTCACTTTTTTTTAAATATAAAAATGACACAAACACACAAGCACAACTAACAAAAGCGACACACAAAATTATGCAAAACAAAATAGCAAACAAAATAATGAAGAAAATATAATTGATCAAAATATAGCAATGTTTCACATCAAGAAGTAACCAACAAGGTAATACCAACCAAAGAGCAAGCAAACAACATTAATACAAACATGTTTCCCCACAAAGTTAATATGAACATTGTTCTCAATATTGATAAAAGCGAAAAGAACAAGGAGGGGGGAGGGGGGGGCAGAGTAGGGGTCATTGTCCTTATGGCCTATATTGTCATCATTTCTCAGTGGTAGTAGTGGCAAGTAGGGGTCACCAACTGCCTTCTGTTTTTTTCTTAGTGGCTGGGTGGCACAGCTGTGCCATAGGTTGCGCAGGTTTATAGCCAGTTCTGCCTCTGTGGCGTAGGGTGAACCATAGGTGTCGCAGTTGCACCACATGTTCTGGTTGTGTGGTGTGGCCTGCGTGCGCCATAGCCTTACGCTGCTATGCAAGACATTATATCTCAAACAATATTTTCCAGCCCTTAACACCAACTATACCCTTTTTCTACTATATTGCATCCTTTTAGACCATTTCAATGAATTCTCAAGTAGATGTCTAGTCAGACATCTTTTGGATTATAACAAGTGGATTGATTCTTTGCAAGGCCTCAATCGGTATGGTATCCAATCCTAACCAGGGGGCTAAGAAGCTCCCAAAGGCTGGTCATAGACAATGGTTAGGTCAAAGGCCAACTATTCGAGAAGTGACAATGAATCTTAGTCATCATCCTCATTATGAAGGTGAGGGTCAGAGCAAGAGTAGTGGAGCCTGGGGCTTCTCTAACCCCTTAGGGTAAGCCATGTAAGTCTAGATACCAAACTAGACTTCTCAAAAACAGAAGGTATCATTTGATTGGTCTCTAATTTTGATTTCAATTGTGGAATATTGCTTCCGGGTGAATTCAACAAAATACTAATCGTATTTTCAGTATTTTAATAGATCTAGTTCTATATTACTTTCTCATTTATCACTGGACATACTTTTAGTAGACAACATTGTTTTGCCTAGGGAAGTTTTAGCTTGCATTTATTTTGGCAAAGGTTTTTGAAATAGCCTTTCATCGAGTCGCAAGTGTAGATACTAGATCAATATTAAATGGTAGTTTTTTTCATATTGAATGTTATAATATACTTAGTCCTTTTAAAGTCTTTCATTAACATCATTTAGCTTGTTTTATTAAGATTTAATTATATTCTCGACACTCTTTTTCTTTTCCCTTTCGTACCGATCAAGTCTTTGAGATACAAGTTGAATTTGTGAGCTTAATAACTCTCTTTTTGAGTTAAGGAAGATCTTTTAATTTTGAAAAAAAATTAAAAAAGGATATTTTTAGAAGAAATCTTACATATTCTACACAAAAAATATTGTTGAAATAACTTCATATTCTAAGATTAGGCGTTGAACCATGCAAGCTTAAAGTCGTGAATTAATACTTGTGTTGGCCATTTAGGGCAATTCATAAGTTATTAAAACATTCTTTTTCAGACAAGAACACACCATATAATCGAATAACATATAGAATCATAATTTGACTAAGTAAAAGAGCACATAAACATGTTAAACATTTAATTGAATATTAAATATCACATGAATGCATTCAATCCATACATTTTTATCTACTCATCATATTATTATCATAAAGCAAATCAAAATATGATTAAACAAAGAATCATGCTTGATTTATAACCTATGTTTTGAGGTTACTTGTAGGAAAAATCTAGATGTTCTAAATACTATACAGAGTTGTAGCAAAAACTATGCGAATTGTACATTTTCTCTAAACCTAATCATGTTACTAGAATCTTTAACCATAAAAATTTCTTAATGGCTCTAACTACATCTATTGGGCTCAGCCAATGACGAATTCTATGGAGGGTACAAAATCTTTGCCTTATTTTATTGGCAACATAACAATATTAGTCAAAGAAAAATTTGAATTGTTATCACAGTTTAAGTCTCATCTTGAGGACTGTGATAGTAATAATCACAAGGATCACGTTTACTTCAATAACCTTTACTAATATATCAATCAGGTATTTTGAGAACAAATGAGGAGTGGGATATTGTATCTAAATCAATATGGCTATATAGCCTTTATTAACAGATATCAACTCCAAACTAGGCTATCAAACATTAAAGAATCTATATCAAACTGTAAGTTAATTTCATTCTCAAATAGCTTTTCTTTGAAATCAATTTACTTTATGTGAACCTCAATGGTAGTATAAGAAATATGCTTAATTATTTGATATCGTGACAAGATTATATTAAATCAATTTCTTATGGCTTTGATTGATGATTTTGTGCACTTTCAATGCTCATTTCTTCTTTAGTGCAAGCCACATCCTTTTCGGGATGTTGTCTTTCCTAAAGCTTTAGTTATGTTGCAACACTATTGTTTTGGAGTGCGATAATTTTTTATAAATAGTTACTAACTAAAAGTATTAAGCCATAAATAATGTGATAATTATACAATATGGGGTTAGTTAAGAAAATATGACGTGTCAAAATTATATTGGGCAAAGGAGTTTGACATTCCAAGAAAAGTATCAAATTTTCATTGGAGAATTGCCAATTTCAAGAAATGTCATCAAGGAAAAGATTATTTGAAGATCCCACTTGTGGTGAGATATCAACACTTAATTAGAAGTAGTTTTGGCCATTTGTCAACACTGAATTGGAGAACACACTCAAAATGTGACATATAGTAAATTTAGATGGGACAAATATTATATTTAATTAATATGTGAAACACTTGTCCAGCTCTTAGGAGATTTCTTCTTCATATGACACCTCACAGTGAATTTGCCATAGAGATGCTTTTAACAAGTGGTTAGGTTCATCTTGTTTGCCTATATATAAAGGCTTTGTTCTAATGTAATTGGCAGCTCATTTTTTTTTTTTTGACTCTTAATATAAGTCCTTTCCTTTTTCTCTCTTGTTTTATCTCCTCTCTCACTCTCTTGTGTTTGTACCGAAGTCTTGATGTCCTTTCTTCACCACTAACGATTCCTATACTCTCACGTGAAGCATTTGTCAACATATCCTCCATTTTGGTCATTAACTATATTCTATTACTTTGTTATTTCCTCTGAAGCTGAGACTATACTCCTAGAATTCCTATTTACGTTCTTATCACCATCGCTATTACCTTTTGGCTTTATTATTCTCATCATCTTCTCTTTTTTATGTTTAACCTGTGGCCACTTTTCTATTGTTCTCTCATCACCATCTATTATCTTAGTTTCACAAAACTTGGCCAGCAAGTTTTCATACACGCTCATATATACTTGCACGTATTTATACACATACATATCTCTACGGACATATATTTGTGCATATATATACACACACTCACATATTCAATTACATATATCTATATATACATAATTGCATCATTTTCATAATTACTATTATTATTACTGTATATTATATGTTATAGTAATCTTTGGACACCGAGCTACTTTCTACAACTTCGTGGTTGACCTGTAGCATAGGTTCAAGGTGTTATGCTCTCTATATTATTATCATATATATATATATATATTTGTGTGGTATCTCTACAACTCAGCAGGTAATTTATATTGCTGTTCTAAGTGCGATCAATTACTTCGCTTCTCCTTTCCCATAAAGTAATCTGTGTTGTTGCCTTGGGTGCGATTGGTTACTTTGCTCCCCTTTTAATTATTGTACTTATTATTATTTTTGATGATATGGTTGGACTTACCACCTCATAATTCTAACTCCTCTAATTAACTAAAGCTGGCATATGGACGGTATCGCCTTCGTCAGTTTCTAACTATTTATTTTTCTATACTTTATTTCTATTACTAACTTTTAGTTGATGCTATGGTCGGTTTATTCGTCTCAGTCAACTAGTAATATTTAATTCTTTGTCTATTTATTTATTGCATTATTATATTACTTTCAGTCTTTAGTTGACAATATAGTCGGTTTATTCGCCTCTATCAATTTTTAATATTATTTTATTCTTGCTTATTCCCATGCACACTAAGTGAGTCATCCTTGCAACTGCCAATCTTGTCGAGATGCTTAGGAAGAGTTATTCTCATTGCGACCGCCTATCTTGTTTCGACACGTAGAAGTGTTATGATGACCCTTTCTGCGGTGCATTATAATAATCTAACCCAATTATTCCCTGTTTTGTTTTAATTAAGTACATGTCATACTAATTAATCAAGAGCACAACTCCATCCCCCGAACAACTATCATGATGAATATTTTGTTTTAAGATTTTTACGGAAATGTATGCCCAAAATCATAAAAATTGAAAAATCCCAATGCACTAAAGTTTTTGAAAAATCTCAAATTTATTTAAAGAATTCCATTTTAAAAGTTTATTTTGATAAATACAATTTTTGAAAATTTATGCAAAAAAATACGACTTACCTCTTTGAAATTGGAAATTTTCAAAGGTATTTTAGGTAGTAAGTCGAGTTACCTGATTGGTAACCTCAAGTAACTCGACTGATTACCATAATCTTCCAATGGTAAAAAGTAGTATTTTTTCACATACTTTCAAAAGTGATTTTTAAAAATAAATCTTGAATTTTTCAAGAAACTTTAAGCGTATGGAATTTTTCATTTTTGAAAATTTACCACATAAAATCAATTTCTCTCTCTTTTTAGTTTTTTATTTTCATTTTTTTTGGATTATCATGATGAATTTAGATATATCGATTTTTTTTTTGTTTCTTGCGTTCCATCTAAAAAATATAAAAGAAAATAAATTTCAAGAATGATCCTGAATTATAGTTTTAGTATAACTTTAGCATATGAATTATCAACTTAAATTTTTTATGATAACCATATAATTGAAATACTGCTATGTTATTTCTCTAAGTTTTCTATTACTATCAACATGTGTTCTTGCCTTCCTAGAAAAAAAAAAATCTAAATTACTTACTTGCATATTATATTAATAATCTAAGTAATACAAATCTTTATTAGAATTTAAACAACATTATAACCAATTGAAACAAGGGACGTGATTCGCTCATAAAATTCCATTACGCAAGAATTCAGTAGCGATTATGCATTTGGAAAAATAAAGCCCAAAAACGAAGAAAAAAGATATGAGTGCAAATATAAAAAAAGCAAAAATAAAATTAATAATAAAAATAAATTATAAACAAACATAATTAAAAGTTCCATGAAGAACCTTGGTCTGAACTCATGGGATATTTTTGTCATTTTTTAAAAAGTTTTCCTAGTTTTAGTATTAGGGTGCTCTATGCCAGGTTTTTAGTACCATATAATATATAATATTAGAACTAATATGCCTACATAATTAGAATAAAAATATGCCAATTCACTAAAGTATTTTGCCTAGTAAATTCTTTGTAATATATGAATGTTACAGAGAATATTCAAATAAGTATACGCACACACAACTTAATATTGAGATTAAAAAAAAATATAGTTATAATAGTAGTATATGTATCTTTAAATGTGTTATTTATGGCATATATCACTACTATCTTGTAAAAATTAAGAGCTAACTTTTTAAGTACTCATTTATAGTACTTTTCTAAAATAATTAAATTGTCTTTTCCAATATTCATTGAAACCCAAGTTACTAATAGTTAATTGAACAAATTATTTAATAGATTTTAAAATAATCCATGGCAAAATTAAGCAAAAGCATTTTATTTATATACAATGAGGTCAAAAAATGTGAAGTAAAGTGTTTCAATTACAAATACTACGTACCTACTTATTATACATCAAACACATACCAACATTTTTTGAATCACATTAGTCTATAGCCATGGTAGATTACAAGGTTTTAAATAGCATATAATATGATAAAATAAATTATTCTTTTATTCAACAAAATATAAAAGTTGTTTATTTCATTAATATATTTAATATTATGTAATTATCACTCAAAATAACAACCAATGAATGTTGGAAAACATTGTATTATTTTATTTTTAATTAAATAATAAATTATACAAAGTGTTAACCACACAACATTAAGTTTCGGAAAAAAAAAAAAAAGTAATGTGTATGAAAATATAAAATAAAATAAAACAACAACAACAATGAATAAAAAAAAAAAAACAACAAGAAAAGAATGCCTCCATACATGCATATACTAAAATTAGCATCGATAAATATAAATGAACTAAAAAAACGATTAGTTTAGAAATATATCTATTTATTTATAAAAAAAAAGAAAAAAAAATCATAAAAGATTGAAAGGAAAAACATCTAAAGATAATTCATATAGGTAGTAGTTGATAATTAATCCACAAAAGTAATTAAAAATTTAAAAAAAAAAAGACAAAAGCATAAAGGAAACAAAAAATGTTCAAGAAGATTCAAGAGCGTTCCGTGTAAGTGTGGACATAATTGGTATTAAAAATAGATTTGACGAAAACCTGCTAAATCGAGACTTTTATATATACAACCATGGAAAATCACCAATAATATACCAGTATCAAAATTTAGAGTAATATACTTGGACCATTTGTGAAATCTATTCAGATTATAATCAAATTGTCATTATAAACTAGTAAATGGCGAAGAAATGATAAACAATAATTATTAAACTATTACCTTAAGTAAATTGTCCAGATTGTAACCAAATTGTCATTAAAATAGCTTGAGGAGCGGAGTGGCTCACTAGTCAAAGGTGGTCAAAGCTGGCTTAAGTTTTAGTAATAACGGCTACTCATCTAAGAAAAAAAAAAATATAATAACGGCTACTTTTCTCTTTAAAAAAAGGTTGACCAGTGGCTGATGGTTCTCTATAAATAGCTAACAAACCACAAACGCAACGATACTCTTCCTCCAACTCTCTTTGTTGTGGATCTCATTAAAAAAAAAAAAAAAAAAAAACCCTATCTGTTATGATCAAGTTCGTTTAGGGTTCAGGTTTTGAGCAAATTCAATGTGAGATTCATTTAGGGTTCGCCGAGTTGGAGCAAATCCAATTGAGATGTCAAGGTTACCCATGAAAGAGCAAAATTAGGGTTTGAAAGAAATCAACGCTTTACTGATCGCAAAGGTTAGGTTTATTTTCTTTATTTGGCGTTCGATCGGTTTGTTAGTCTTTCTTATTTTGCTTCTTTTGATTGAAATATTTGGATTGAAGTTTCTACTAATTCCCATTTTGGTGCTCTGTTTGTACAGCATGAAATTTAAAAATTAATATTCCAAGAGCCCTTATTAAGATAAGTTTTAATTTTAAGGCTCATTCCTCTCCTTACTTACTACTTTATAATGGCTTTTTAGTACAGATATTTTCTTATTCCTAATTTGCCAAGAATTGTTAATTTTATTTTTAGTTATTAGATTGATACGATTGTGTGAATATGTACAATTCATGGGTTAATTCTGCTTAGTTTTTTTTTTAATTCATGTTTTTCTTGGATTTTTATGAAATTCATGATTCATTTAAAAGGGGTCTACATTTATTTGGGGATACTTTCTTCCTTGGAAGGTTGGGCTTCTGCCCGTTTGATATTCTTCATGTCAAAAAACTAATTTATTGGGATAGGTTATTTGATTGAGCACGCTGTTGAGCACTGAGAGATCTTTCTTTATTTGTATGTTTTTCTTTTCCTCTTTTCCCATGTAGAAAAGAAAGATATTAAATGGCCAACATAACAATTGATATACAGGTTGTTTGGATGAATCATAATTGCTGCTGGGTTTTATTCCGTAATGTGGGGAAAAGCAAAAGGTGCTCTAGCTTTCTCTGTATACACATAAATAATTATGCATCTATCAGATAATATGCACATGCATATAACACACACACACACACACTCACAAACATGTTTATATTGCAAAAAGACATAAACTTCTTGCTTATAAATATTCTGCATACTTTAAAATTGTAGGAACATATGGATGATTTTCTCACAAAGTGTTGAGACAGTGCCTGAGGGGATTTTTTCCTGGACTGCTTTAGAATTCAAATTAATGATTCTTGATGATTTATAGTTTACCGCTGAGTTTACATGTGCTGGTTTTATGTCTGCTTTTACTCAAGAGTAGATGATGCAACATTTGGTAAGGCAAAGCATGGAAGGAGTTACAGGATTCAGTAGGAGTTAAGTAGCCTTGAGAGTTATTTGAACACGGCAGTAGTTTTTTTAAGCAATTTTGGAGCTTGGTTTAGTCCAGTCTTCTTATACTTTTCTTTTCTCTTCTTCCCTTTACTTTTAGAGAGAGAGAGTGAGAGAGAGAGAGATGCAAGGGGCATTCTGATCTTATCATTGGGCGTAGACCTTAAAATAGTCTTTTTGGGTCGATTGATTTTCAAGTTCGTGGAGAATTGGACTTTGTTTGTTGGGCATGTTTAGAGGTAGGCCTCTCAATTGCAAAGTTGGAGTGCATTAACGTAAGTGTGGCATCCAACAAGGAAAATGAATAGACGATTCTCATGATATACAAGTAAGGTTTGTCGCACTTGTCCAGACCTGAAAACTCGTGAAATGACACACTCTCATCTGTGCTTGGAACATTCGTTAGAAGTCACTGTGATGTCAGTGCGGATCTTTATATTGGTCTCCTTGTATATTAGTTCTCTTAGCTATGGTAATTTTATTCTTACCTTACTAATGTTTGGTATATATTTGGTGTTTTATCTTATCTATGTTCCCTGTTTTTTGGTGCTTTTTCCGTAGTGCTATCTCTTGTGTCTATCGATGAGCTGGTATGGCAAAGTATCTTAACGGTTCCCTCCGCCAACCCCCTGGGCCCTGCCCCGATTTCATGTACATTTTTAACTTCTTTTATCTTTGGTAATGTTCCTCGTTATTTATGAGATGTTTCAGACTTAAACCCTGATGCAACCTGAAACCCTTAGCTTATTCAACATAGGAATGTAATTAACAATTAGCTGATACATAACTCATTCTGTTTCAGGCATAAAATAGATGAAGCTTGTAAGAAAGCTTCTGTCTTTTGGTGGCAATTGCATTTTCCTCCCCGTGTTGTTAGCCTGTATTATTATTAACATTGGAGTTTTGGTTTGAGCTTGAATTTCACTTTTTTTATTTAATCTAGTGGTTGGTCTTTGCTAAATTTTGTCTGTATTTCTGGGTAATTTATATGATGGTTGTAATTAGTTTCTTGTATTGATATCTCTTTGTTTTTATTAGCATTTGTTCTTGCCGAGACTAGATGGTTACTGCATTATTCTGAGTAACAGGGTAGCTTGATCCTGTGATGACTCATACTTGTTTATAATTTGTCGGGAACTTCCATTTAAAAAAGAATTATTTTTCTTCTTTTTTCCTTGCTGTGTGTATTGTTGATCTGTTGGCTTCAAGCAACTCTTTTGATGCAGTTGTACAAGCTGAAGCTGCTGGTTTTGTCCTTGACTGGTAATTTAGTTAGAAGTCCTCTGGCTGATATAACAGTAAGTTCTATGTTTTATAGTCGTTTGTTTTGTTTAAAGTCGGTTAGTTAAATATAATAATTTTGCCTCGATGATGGTTGTTTATTTCTCTCAGTTATGATTCCCTGGTACATTGTAAGTGTTACTTTTGAATTGTTCTCCCTTTGTGTGTCATTTGCTTGGACAAACGTGATAATTTTTTTTTCTTTAGGTACTTCATACTTTCTACTTGTTTTATACACTTTGTTTTGGTGTCCTTTTAACTGATTTCTAGTCCCACTCTTTTCTGTCTGTTGTCCGATGTCATCCTTTCTTCTCCCACTACTTTCCTAATTATTTTGTGTTTTTACTTTTTTTTAAACGTGTTTTTCTAGTCGTTTTAACTATTAATGCTTCTATCTGATTTTTTTGGTTAGTTTTTAAACTCCCTTATTATTCTCCTATTATAATAATCGTTTCCCCTTTTTGAAATCTTGAAAAATTCTAGTTAAAAGTTATATATTTTGCAGAATTTCAAGGTTTCTTTTTTCTGAGTATGCATTGAGATACCCTATTTGAAGTATTTGTTTATTTATGTAGGTTTACAGTTACGACCATGAGGGTGTTACAAGTTTCTCAACTATTTCTATTGTTTGTTAGATGTACTTCTCCATTCTTACAATGTGCTTAAGTACTTATTCAATTCTTCAGATGATCTCTAACCCAATGCATTTTTGCCAAGGAAACGACAATTTTGTTACTTTAAGATAAAGTTAAACCTGTCAGTAACAAGAGCAAGCAATGTCAACTTGTCAGATGCAAATGCTTTTGTGCTAAAATTTTACAATACAATTTTGAGGTAGAGAGTCAACTGGTCAGCTATAGCATAGATTAGAAATATTATTTTATGTATCAACATCTATTATTTTGACATTTGATACGCTGCACCACTTTTATTATTCCTTAGAGGATCTATAAACCAATGCATGTTTTCTGGAATTAAAAAATGACAATTTTGCGAATTGGTCACTGTAAGTCATAGAAGCAAGCATGTCAACTGGTCAGGCGCAAATGGAGTCAACTTTATTTGTGCTAAAAATTACATAATGTGAATCTAGGGACAAGTCAACTTGTTAGATGAGATTCCCTAAAAATGCTAAGCTTCAGATTATAGTTTTACATGAGAGTAGGCTTCCAAAATCTCTTTTTTTTTTTGACATTTTTCTCTTACTGATTTCAATAATACAATTTCTTATTTTTTGTTCCCATTGCTATTTGATTTTGGAAGATTATATAAATTTATTTATTTGTAATTCCTTTATAGGTATGTACTGCCTTATGATTTACCAAAGAAATTTTTTACGTATAAGGCACATAATAGGAGTCTTTCAAATTCTCATTAGTCTGGGAGTGCAAAGTGAAATTGCTTAGCAAACCTGGTATGTAATAATAGATATTTAGCAGTTCAAGCTCAATAGATAGTAAGGTTGAAAGAAGAAATGTGATGTAAAGTATATAGGTAAGATTTGTCTTTTAGCAGTCGATCTTGAATGCCTTTATCTCACTTCAGAAAGAGTGTCGGGAAGCTGCTCAACTTATTTTTCTATAGCGAGCGCGTATTAGTCTCTGTAGGCAACGAAGAACAAGCAATCCTAAGATAGTAAGTCCAACGACTGAACCAGGTGCTCAGGAAGCAAGCAACAACCTAATCTCATCAACCAAAAAAGAGGGCCCTCAGAGCTTCACTCTCTGAATATTTTCAATTACCACTATCAGGTGCATTTTGGCTAGTTTTTCTTTTTAATTTACATTTATTTTCTTTCAGAATTATAATTATTTCAAGTCATTTTACTTTGGGAATTGTTATTGTTTCATGTCCTTTTCTTTTATGATTGGCGTTTAAATATAATCTAGTTTATGCTTTCCCATCTAACTTCACTTTTTTTGTTTCCCTTTTTTTTATTATGTAAATTTTGTCGGTAATCCTTGTGTGTCTTTTTAGTACAGATATTTTCTTATTCCTAATTTGCCAAGATGTGTTAATTTTATTTTTAGTTATTAGATTGATACAATTGTGTGATTATGTACATTTCATGGGTTAAATTCTGCTTAGTTTTTTTTTTTTAATTCATGTTTTTTTTTTGGATTTTTATGAAATTCATGATTTATTTAAAAGGGGTTTACATTTATTTGGGGATACTTTCTTCCTTAGAAGGTCGGGCTTCTGCCCGTTTGATATTCTTCGTGTCAAAAAAAAAAAATTTATTGGGATAGGTTATTTGATTGAGCATGTTGTTGAGTAGAGAGAGATCTTTCTTTATTTGTATTTTTTTCTTTTCCTCTTTTCCTATGTAGAAAAGAAAGATATTAAATGCCAACATAACAATTGATATACAGGTTGCTTGGATGAATCATAATTGTTACTAGGTTTTATTCTGTAATGTGGGGAAAAGCCAAAGAGTCACAAAGTGACGAGGATGCAACGACAACAAGCTCAGAATCAAGTATACAGAAGGCACCTCTCCTTGACAGTGGTGAACAAAATAGAAGCTCTGTCCATTAGATCAGTTTAAAAATCTCCTTTGCAAAGCATACAAAAGGTGCTCTAGCTTTCTCCGTATACACATAAATAATTATGCATCTGATCTAACAATATGCACAAGCATATAACACACACACACTCACAACATGTTTATATTGCAAAAAGACATATAAACTTCTTGCTTATAAATATTCTGCATACTTTAAAAGTGATAATTTTCTCACAAAGTGTTGAGGCGGTGCCTGAGGGGATTTGTTTCCTGAACCGCTTTAGAATTTAAATTAGTGGTTGTTGATGATTTACAGTTTACTGTTGAGTTTACACATGCTGGATTTATGTCTGCTTTTACTCAAGAGTAGGTGATGCAACATTTGGTAAGGCAAAGCGTGGAAGGAGTTACAGGATTCAACAGGAGTTAAGTAGCCTTCAGAGTTATTTGAACTTGGCTGTAGTAAGCAATTTTGGAGCTTGGTTTAGTCTAGTCTTCTTATACTTTTCTTTTTTCTTCTTCCCTTTACTTTTATAGATAGATAGATAGATAGAGATGCAAGGGGCATTCTGATATTATCATTGGGTGTAGACTTTAAAACAAAGTCTTTTTGAGTTGGTGGAGAATTGAACTTTGTTTGTTAGGCATGTTTGGAGGAGTTAGGCCTCTCAATTGCAAACTTGGAGTGCATTAACATAAGTGTGGCATCCAAACAAGGAAAATGAATAGATGACTCTCATGTCAAACAAGTAAGGTTTGTCGCACTTGTCCAGACCTGAAAACGCATGAAATGACACTCTCATCTGTGCATGAAACATTCGTTAGAAGTCTTTGTGATGTCAGTACGGATCTTTATGTTGGCCTCGTCGTATAGTAGTTGTCTTAGCTATGGTAATTTGTTTCTTACCTTACTAATGTTTCGTATATATTTGGTGTTTTATCTATATTCCTTGTATGTTGGTGTTTTTTCTGTAATGCTATCTCTTGTGTCTATCGATGAGCTGGTATGGCAAAGTATCTTGAGGTTTCATGTACATTCTTAACTTCTTTTATCTTTTTGTATTGTTCTGCCCTGTTTATGAGATGTTTCCGACTTAAACCATGATGCAACCTGAAACCCTTAGCTTATTCAACATAGGAATGTAATTAACTTGTTAGATGAGATTCCCTAAAAATGCTAAGCTTTCTACAAGCACTATAATCTGGATGAGATTATAGTATTACATGAGAATAAGCTTCCAAAATCTCTTTTTTTGACATTTATCTTTTACTGATTTCAAAAATACTATTTCTTATTTTTTGTTCCCCATGCTTATAATTTTACCAAAGAAATTTTTTACGTATAAGGCATATAATAGGAGTCTTTCACATTTTCATTAGTCTGAGGTGCAGTGAAATNNNNGTGATGTAAAGTATAGGTAAGACCTGTCTCTTAGCAGTCGATCTTGAATGCCTTTATCTCACTTCAGAAAGAATGCTGGGAAGCTGCTCAACTTATTTTTCCATTGTGAGGGCGTATTAGTCTCTGTAGGCAATGAAGAATAAGCAACCCCAAGATAGTAAGTCCAAAGAGTGAACCAGGTATAGGCTCAGGAAGCAAGCAACAACCTAATCTCATCTACCGAAAAAGAGGGCCCTCTTCCTCATTATTTGAATATTTTCAATTACCACTATCAGGTGCTCTTTGGCTGGTTTTTCTTTTTAAAATATATTTATTTTATTTTAGAATTATTATTATTTTAAGTCATTTTACTTTGGGAATTGTTATTGTTTCATGTCCCTTTCTTTTACGATTGGCGTTTAAATATCATCTAGTTTATGCTTTCCTTTCTAGTTTCACCTTTCCCCCCCCTTTTTCTACTATGTAAATTTTGTGGGTAATCCTTATGTTTCTTTTTTCTTCGTTTATGAGTTTAGTTATCTTTCTTGATTTTTGAAAATTTTGATGATGTCTCTCTTCAATAATACATATGATTTTTTGGAGAGTTTTGTAATTGATCCTCTTCCTTTGTTTTGCCTATCTACCCTCTTTAACGAATTGAAAATTGATAGTACAGAATTGAGTGTTCATTTATTATTATTTATTATTATTATATCTCTATTCTCTTATTATGATTTAAAAATTTTTAAATTCTATTTATTTTTGATTCCTTGTATCTTCACTTTTCTTTATTCCATCGTTAGGGCTGATTGCTGGCCTTAATCTGAGTGGAAGTACTTTTGTTTTAGGAAACTTAGGCTTGTAAATGGTTTCTGGTACCCTTGACGATGGTGGAGTAAAAATATAAGATTTATATCTTTTTTCAATCACATAGCAAATTAGTGTGTTGTCCACTAGAGTTGGTTATTGTCAAGTGTGCTATTTTTGCTATGTGGTGCCTTTTTCCATTATTGAGTTTTTGTGTACATTCTCTCAATAGTGGCAACTGAGTTCTATCAATTTGATGTAACTTGTTATCAAATGTTTGTGGCTACTCTTTCCTTTGTGGCAGTGCTAGGAGATTCCCATGGTCTGGAACTCATAATTTATCTATTTTGAGTATATATGAATTTGCTTCAGTTGTACTTTTAAAATAGTATGGACTGCTTATAGAGCCTAATTATAGGAACAGTTTGCTTAAACAAGGTACTTGTCTGGGTTATTTAGTCATTTGTTGTTGAGATTCTGTATGTAACTCAAACTTGGCACCATAGTGCTAAATTTTGTTGCACATGAGCCTGAACAAAATTTTAAAGAAGACTTTTTCTTTTCTTCGATCAGATAGAGAGAAGCTCTTGATTATTAGTGACCCATTTTTCTGATTTTTGACCATCCCATGATTGTTATGGTGGTTTTTTTGTGGAGATTTTGTTATTTTCAAGTTCTAACTTGTTAGCTTCAATATAGTATGTTCTTTCAGACCATGAATTTTAATTGTATCTCGAGTAAGAATGAATCGCAAGATGAAGTTATATTTTGCCTTCTGGTTTTCTCTTGTTCTGCTTCATTTGACAAAGATATATTGTTATTTCTGTATCTGGATGGAAATCCTTAATTCAATTTTTGGTTGTTGTCATTCTTGAGTTGTCGCAGAAGTATTATTTTTGAGTCTCATCTTAGCATACTCACTTGCAACTTCTATCTTAGGTAAGATTATTATTGCTATTTGTATAAGTTTGAGTCACATTTTAGCATACTCATGATGTAGCTTTTATCATAGGAAAGATTATTTTTTGCTTTTTGTCTTATGTGGTTTGAGTGAGTAGTCAGGACATGTAATTTAAAGAAGTTTTGGGTGGATGATTTGTGCCAAGAATATGATAAGATAATGCTGATAGTTTAGTCAGTTTGGTTGAATTTTGTTAATATATATTTTTTTTTATTTCTGAAATGAAATGTTGTAATATATATAACAATTCTAATTATTATTCTTTGTGGGTACGTGTTAAAATTTGTTGTTTGGACAACTTCTCAGTAAGGTTCAGTAGAGGTTAAACACAATGTGTAGTTGTATTTCTTTTTATTGTGATACGCATTTCATTTCTTTTGTTTGTAAATATTTTTACTATTGTTGTACTCTGGGAGTGTTCTTCTACATTTTGATTGATTTGAGTCACTAGTCCATATGGCTTGTACAACTTTGGGTTTTTTGGTTTTTAAAATTGGGTTGACGGTATATGTTTTATGTAATGCGCAACTTTGATTTATTATGTTAAGATATCCTTTTCCAAGTAGTACATTTTGGTATTTAAATATAGTAGACCAATATTGTGATGCTTTACAGGATTTCACACAGCTAGAGGTTGGGGTTGAAGCAAAAGCTTTCATTTTACTCGTTAGCATTCTCCTTTGACCAGAATATTTATTTTATTGACCGAATTTTCACAGCTGCTACTATATTTTTTTGTGTTTTAGCCTTCTTTAAAGGATGTCTTGTCTGACTTGTCTTAATTTTTCATATATATTTATGGAGTCTTGTGAGTACAAGCCTATATTTGGTTTTGGAGGGGTTTGGAAAGTAACTAATTTTGATCAATATTTTTTTTTGCTTGAAATTATGTTTAGTGGTCATTAAAGTGGATGGATACTCGTTGATCGTAGCATGAAGAAAGCCTGCCTATGCTTTTGTGTTTTAGCCTTCTTTAAAGGATGTCTTGTCTGACTTGTCTTAATTTTTCATATCCATTTATGGAGTCTTGTGAGTACAAGACCATATTTGGTTTTGGAGGGGTTTGGAAAGCAACTAATTTTGATCAATATTTTTTTTTTTTTTTTGCTTGAAATTATGTTTAGTGGTCATTAAAGTGGATGGATACTCGTGATGGTAGCATGAAGAAAGCCTGCCTATGCAATTTAGGGGTATATGGCTAGTGTTTCAGGTTGTGTATATTTTTATAATTTTAAAATTTTTCACTTGTTTACAACAGTGTTTGTGTAATAGTAGTAGTAATTTGAATTATTTTCCTGGCAGTTCTATGTTGGTCGAAAATTTTTGGTGTAGTGCTATTGTCCAAGGGTATCCTTTTGTCCTTTAACTTATACAATTTTTGTTATCTTTTCCATGTTATTTTGTAAACTTAGACTTTCCCCTCTTATCTTGGACTAGTGAATGGCATCTTGTTTTATTCATCCCAGGTGGCACGTTAGCTTATTTCAGTTTAGCTGGTTGCACTAGCCTAGATGCTAGTAGGAGTTTTTGGCCTTCGTAAACAATCTCTTCTCAATGGGAAATCTAGCCTTTGCCATATCTTATCGTACTTTTGAAATTGTGGTAATTCTGTTGACCTTCTCTACATAGATGTTTTTTGGAACTCCTTTGTGGTACAGATACTGATTTTAGATTTTGGCTTGTATGCATCTTCTAGTTTCAATTATGGTAATTTTGTTGTCTCCAGAATTTCCTTCTTTCTGAATTGGATTATATATTTGTGTATGTTTGCTTTTGTGTGTAATATAGTTGTTGCAGTGTGGCTAATTAGTAAGTCCCTTTAAGTTTTTTCGGTATTGCAGCCTTGTGGCTAATATTCCCCATTATACTAAAGAATTTCACGACTTGAGGTCACTCTATGCCAACTAATAGTTAGGTTCAACCTAGGTTTGTGATGGAGTAGACAGATATATTTGCACATTTCTTTATTGCAGTGAATTATACTAGCCTTGAAAATAATCTAGTAAGCTGTTCTTAGTTATGTACTAGTTGCATTTTTGCCCTTCTTTACTAAACTTGTGTTAATAAGTGCAAATATCACCAATTGCATTTATTAGTCCCGTCTTGAGAAATATCAATACTGACATGTGTTAAAAAAGATTGTAAGATTATTCTGTGTTGTAGAAATAAATTATGTAACTGGAATTGATAATGCCCACCTGTAGTTAGGTTCAGTCTAGGTTTTTGGTTAATGATTAGCACAAATATATAGCTCATTCTTACTTTTCCTGTTTAATTTGGTGGTAGGTCATTACTAAGTTGTCTGTATTTCTAGGGAATTTGCTCGATGCTTTCAGTTAGTCTCAATTTATGCTCTGTCTTTTAATCTCTCAGATTATATTGGTGGCTGTTCTTGCGGATTTCTTGTTTGCACTGGTCTTGTATTCAGGAAGCCGAAATTAGATGGTTACAACCTTATTCTGAGTAACATTATATTCTATAGTTCGACCCATGACGACTTGTGTTCTCCTTTATAAATTGTTGGGAACTTCTTTTTTCTTTTTCCTCATGTTCACATACATGTGGATCTACAGGCTACATGCCATGTGACTCATTTCAAGTAGTAGTACAACCTCAAGTTGTTGGTGTTTCTTGTTGGAAGTCCTTAATTGGTAAAATTTGGTAAGGAATCCCTCGGTTGATAAAACAGTAAGTTCTATTGTTTATTTAGTCAGTAATAAGTAATGATTTTATCTTGATGATGGTTTTTTATAGTCAGTCAGTGTCGTGCAAGTACAAGCCCCATATTTTGTTAGTTGTAAATTTAATCACTTTTTTACTTGGAATTATATTTAGCGGGTGATTCGAATGGATAATGATGGGTGGTAGAGTAAATATAGCTCACCAATACTTTTCATGCGTATATTTTCAGTCAGTTATTTTTTTAACTATTAACTTGTTTATAAAAGTGTTCATGTTTTAGAACTAGCTTTTTAAATTATTTTATTTGCAGTACCATGTTGTTTGAAAGTTTTTGGAGTAGTGTATTGTCGAAGGGATGTGTTTCCATTTGTCATTTAAATAATTGTATTTTTAACTTATGATGAATGTGGAAATGACAGGAATTATCTTTTTCCCATGCTATTTTGTACACTGACTTTTATTCCCCCTTATCTTTTGCCTTGAATGGCATCATGTTTTATTCGTCTCTAGGTGGCACATCAGCTCGAGATTAGTTGGTTGCACTAGCCTGGATGTTTGTAGGTTATTTTACCTTCGTAAACAATCTACTTTCTAATGGAAAATCCAACTATTTTTTATCCTGCCTATTATTATATTTGTGAAATTGTATTAATTCGATTAACTTTCTCTGCAAACAAACTCTCATGTTGGTACAGGTACAGAGGTATTGATTTTGACTTTTGGCTTCCATGCGTCTTATAGTTTCTACTTTTGTTTGTGGTGTCCCTACAACGTATATGGTTTCCGGCATTGAAATCTGGGAAAGTCGTGGATCTGACATTTAGCTTCTTTTTGTTTCCTATTTTACTTTTTCGTAAGTTACTTTTTTCTGAATTTCAGTTTATATATGTGTAGTAGGTTTTCCTAAGTGTAATAGCTAACTACCAAGTTCCTTCAAGATTTTTTGGTATTGTAGCCTCCTTTTATTTGTTGATAATGCTCCCCACTTTACTTTATATGTCACGACTGAAGACCCTCTATGCCAACCAATAGTTGGGTTCAACCTAGGTTTGTGATGAAAGATCAGACATACATAGTTGCTCATTTTCTATTGTGTACTAGTTGCATTTTTTCCCCCTCTTTATTGATGACTTGTTTGATGGACAGACTTGTTTGATGGACAGAATTGTTTTATCGAAGAATGATGGTTTTTCATTTATCTCAAGGGAATGGTTTCCATCAGGTGCAAACTTTTATCATATTTCCTATTTAATTTAATGTTTATTCTTCATCAATTAGTTTTGCCTATACTTTTTGAAACTAATTTGGTGTTTGTTCTCAGGTGATGGCTTATAGTTTGACTTTTATGTTTATTTTTGGTTATTTTCTTTTCGATTTATTATTTGCTTAAAACCCTTTTTCAAAAAGGCTATAATTTGATAATTGCTGCATTATTTTGACTAGCACCATCTATAGCCCAAGGCTGTATAGCTGGATTTTTTTTTTTTCAGGAAAGTGTTACATTCTTTCAAAATTTAAGTTATGTTATGTAGGAGGTTTGCTTGTATATAATATGAGTTATGTTATGTAGGAGGTTTGCTTGTACATGTGCTGTGGTAGCACTGGCTCTTGAATTATTTTCACATTATAGCCTTTTCTCTTAATTTTTTTTTTCTTTGGTGGTATTGTTCCATGGTGTTTTGTTGAATAGCTCAATTAGAAGTAATGGCGCTAACCAATGATTAGGGTCAATTTAGGTTTGTGGTTAATGTTTGGTACATATATATTGCTATATTCTTAGGCGGATGAATAAAATCGGCCCTGCAAATAATTTTGGTTAGGAATGAGATCTAACTTTGTAGTATAGCCACATTCCCAACAAACCCCCCTTCCCTGTTCTTCTTATTTTTCAACCTGAATGTTAGACTGACTCATGTTTTTCAGAAAAATGATAATTTTGATGCATCCTGAGGAATGGCTGCCACCTGCTGCGACCTTTATTCTATTGTCGTCTTTTCCTATTTAATGGTGATTCTTTGCTAATTAAGTTTATCTATACTTTGAGATACTAATTTTGTAATTGGTATCAGGTTATGGCTTTTCTAAGAATATTTTCGATCTTTATTTTCCTCAATTTATTGTTCTATAGAAATTCTTTCCCTACCAATTTTTGATTATTTGATCCGATTTGTTTTTTGGCTTTTTGTTTTGCTATTTGTTCTTTAGAAATCGAGGTAATTCTTGTTTCCCTATGACTAGATTGAATCATTAATATTCTTGCCTTATGTTTCCTTTCTCTCTTTGTTTACAGGTTTATTTTTCTTTTTTGCTTTTGAAATTTTTTTTGATGTGTCTATATTCAATAATATATATTATTTTTATTGGAGAGGTTCATAATTGATCCTCTTAGTTTTGCCTATCATCTGCTTTCTTTGAAGAAATGAAAATTAGTAGTAGATTGATTTTTAATTAGTTGCAAAATTGTGTGTTCACTCCTTATTTATTATTATTCTGTCTCTACTCTCGTGTTATGAATTTAGAGTTTTTTAAAATCTATTATTTTTAATTTTATTGTGTCTTCACTTTTCTTTTTTCCTTCTTAAGAGTCGATTGCTGGCCTTGGTATGAGTGGAAGTATTCTTTGTTTTGGAAAGTTAGGTTAGTAAATGGATTTTGGTATCCTTTATGATGGTGGATTGCCTATGTATTTCACGCGTATTTAGAATAAAAAATGTAAGATTTGTATCTTTTCTTAATCACATAGCAGATTAGCGTGTGTTTGTGTTGTTCACTAGAGTTGGTATTATTCAAGGATGTGCTATTATTGCTCTATGGTGCCTTATGTATTATATAGTTTTTGTTCGCATTCTCTCAACAATGGCAACTTAGTTATATCAATTTGAAGTACACTTGTTATCAGATTAGTATGGATATTGTCTACTTTGTAGCACTACTAGCTGGTTCCCATAGTCTAGAACTTGTAAATATTTGATTTTGATATATATGTATTTGCTTGAGTTGGGCTTGCAATATAGTTTGGACTATTTATGGGGCCTAAGAATAGGAACGGGTGACTTAAACAAGGTTCTTGTTTGGGTTTTATAGTCATTTGTTGTGGATGTTTTGTATTTGACTCAAGTAAATTTTGTTGCACATGAGCCTGAATCAAATGTTAAAGTCGAGTTTTTCTTTTCTTCGATTAGATAGAGAGAAGCTCTTGATTAATTGTAGACCTATTTTCGTGATTTTGACCAACCCATGATCATTATAGTGGTCTTTGTATGGAGATTTTGTTATTTTCAAGTTGTTGTAACTTGTTAGTTTCAAGATGATAGTTTCTTTTCAGATCATGAAGTTTAATTTGATCTCGAGTAAGAATGAATTGAAAGGTGAAGTTATATTTTAACTTCTAGTTTTCTCTCGCTTTCCGCTTCATTTGGTGATGATATATTTTTATTCTAGATCTTTATGAATATCCTTAATTCAATTTTAGGTTGTTTTAATTCTGGAGTTATCCTAGAAGTATAAGTTTGAGTCTCATTTTAGTGTACTCACATGTAGCTTCTATCTTAGGCGAGACTATTGCTGCTATTTCTATATGGTTTTGGTATGTAGGACATGTAATTTAAAAGGTTATGGGTGAATGCCCTTTTGCCTAGAATATGATAAGGTAATGCATATAGTTTAATCAGTTCGATTGAAGATTGTTGATGTTCATAACAATTTTAATAGTAATCTTTGCCTAAATGGTAAAATCTATTTTCTGGGCAGCTTCTTTCTGAGGTTCAGTAGAGGTTAAACACAATGTTTGTAGTCTATTTTTTTTTTTAAATTTACTTTTAGTTTATTTATTTATTTATTTAATATAATAATAATTATTCTTTTTCTATTTGTTGTTATTATTTCTTTTGTTTGTCAATATTTTTATAGCTGTTGTAGTCTTGATAACGTTCTTCATCACTAATCCATGTGGCTTGTACAACTTTGGGCTTTCTGTGTTTAACATTTGGTCAATGGTATATATTTCATGTAATGTCCAGCTTTGACCTATCTTTTTCCTACTAGCCTATTAGTAGTTTATTATGCTCGAATATTCTTTCCAGTTAGTACATTGTGGTATTCAAGTATGGTAAACTGATATGGTGCTACTTTCACAGGGTTTCACATTACTAGAGGTTGTGCTTAAAGTAAAGAAGTTTTCATTTCATTCATTAGGGTTGCATTCTCTTTTTACCAGGGTATTTTTTTTTTATTGATTGAATTGCATTCTCTTTTTCCCAGGATTTTTATTTTATTGACAGAATTTTCACCGCTACTACTATTTAGCTTTTGTGTTTTAGCCTTTTATAAGGATATCTTGTCATACTCGTCTTGACTTTTCAGGATCCTTTTATGGACTTTTGTGTAAATACAAGGTTATATTTAGCTTTGGAGGGGTTTGAATAACTAATTTTCATAAATTATTTTACTTAAAATTATGTTTAGTGGTCATTAGAGCGGATACTGATTGATGGCAGAGTGAAGAAGGTTGCCTATACTTTTCATGTTGTAGATTTTTTAATTGTTCACCTGTTTATAAAAGTGTTTATGAAATGGTACTAGCTATTTGAACTATTTAATTGCAGTTCCATTTTGCTTAGTTTTTGGTGTAGTGCTCTATTGTCAGAGGGATGTGTTTCCATTCGTCCCATTAAATAACTCCTTTTTTAAGTTAGGATGATCGTGGAACTGACATGAATTATCTTTTCCCCTGATATTTTGTAAACTTTGGCTTATTTATTTATTTTTTTAAGTCTTGGACCATTTAATGACATAATGTTTTATTCATCTCTAGGTGGCACGTCAGCTTATTTTTCAATTTAGCTTCTTACACTAGCTTGGATGCTGGTAGGTATTTTTTGCCTTCGTAAACGATCACTTTCTCAGGGGAAAATCTTACTTTTGCCATGTCTGTGTTGAAGGTAATTTGACCTCCATGCATCTAGTTTCTATATTTTTGTTTATAACCTGCACCGTATATGGCTTTCATCATTGAAATCCGGGAAAGTGTTGGATTTGGCTTTTTGCTTTTTTTATTGTTTCCTGTTTAGCTTTTGTAGAAGTGCCTTCATTTTGCAATTGAGTTTATGTTCTTGTCGTATGTTTGCTTTTGTGTAATAGTTGTTGGGGTGTTAGCTAATTACTAAGTCTCTTAAAGTTGTTTTCGGTATTACGACGTCCTTTCATTTACAGGTCTTGTTCTAGGCTAAGTAATAACTTTCACAACTTGAGGTCACTCTATGCCAACTACTAGTTCTGTTCAACCTAGGTTTGTGATGGAGTAGGCGGATATATTTGCTAATTTGGTCTTGTGTAGTAAATACTTTCAGCCTTGCAAATAATCTGGTTAGTTGGTCTTAGTTGTAAACTAGTTGCATTATTCCCATTTTTACTGAATTTGTATTAGTGCATGCAATATTATCTGTTGCGTTTCTCAGTTATAATTTGAGAAATAATATGAGAAATATCACATACTGAGGTTTGTAAAGTAGATTGTAAGATTATTCTGTGCTATACCGGTAAATAGCACAACTGGAAGTGATGATGCAGACCAATACTTACGTTCTGGAAGTTGTCTTGCAGTATTACCTATTTCGTTTCTCAGTTATATTTTGAGAAATAATTTGAGAAATATCAAATACTGAGGTTTGTAAAGAAGATTGTAAGATTATTCCGTGCTGTACTGATAAATAGTACAACTGAGAGTGACAATGCCAACCAGTAGTTAGGTGCAGTCTAGGTTTTTGGTTAATGATTAGCACAAATATCTTGCTCATTCTTGCCTTTTTTGTTTCTATCTGTGGGTAGGTCTTTGCTAAGTTTTGTCTGTATTTCTGAGAAATTTGTTTGATGGTTGTAATTAGTCTCAGTTTATGGTTTGTATTTTAATCTCCTGGTTTATAATGGTCTTTGTTCTTTCCGATTTATTGTTTGCGTAGGTCTTGTTTTCAGGAGGCTGAGATTGGATGGTTAGTGCATTATTTTGAGTAACCGATGTAATATTTTATTGCTCAAACCCATGACGACTAGTACTCTCTTTTATAAATTGTTAGGAACACTATAGGTTGTATGTCACACAACCCACTAGGTCAAGCTATTGGTATTTTCTGTTGGAAGTTCTTGATTTGAAATTTAGTAAGAAGTCCTTTAGCTTATAAAACAACAAGTTATGTTGTTTATATTCGGTTAGATATACGAATTGATTTTATCTTGATGATTGTTGTTTATAGTCTGTTAGTTTCATGTGAGTACATGCCCCATATTTGGTTTTTGAGTTTTTCTGGATAACAATTAATGTTGATCATTTTTTACTAGGAATTATGTTTAGTGGGTCATTGTAATCGATACGTATGGATGCTAGAATGAAGAATATGTGGATGGTAGAGTGAAGAATGTTGCCTGTGCTTTTCAGGGGTATATGGTCAGTGTGAATTTTCAGGTTGCATATTTTTTAATCGTTTACTTGTTTATTAAAGTGTTTATGCAATGGTACTAGCTATTTGAATTATTTTATTTGCAGTTTAATGTTGGTTGAAAGATTTTGGAGTAGTTCTATTCTCCAAGGGATGAGTTTCCAATAAACTTTAAAATAAATGCGTTTTGACTTATGATGACTGTGGAAATGATATGGATTATATTTTTCTCACATTTTGGACACTGAATTTTTTTTTCACTTTTTTTCCCATTATCTTTTACCATTAATTGGCATAATGTTTTATTCATCTTTAGGTGGCACGTCAGCTCGTTTTTAGTTTAGCTAGTTGCACTAGCTTGGATGCTGGTAGGTTTTTTTGAATGGAAAATCCAGCTTTTGTCAATCCTGTCAGTTATTATATTCTCAAAATTGCGTTAATTTTGTTAACTTTCTGTGCATGCATGTTTTAGGAGCGCTTCTAATGGTATAGATACTATTTTTGGCTTTTGGCTTCCATACAAATTTTAGAAATACTCCTTTTTGTTTGTGACTTGCAACGCAAAGTGGTGGATCTTACTTAGCTTGTTTGTCATTTCCTGTTTGGCTTTTCCAGAAGTGCCTTCTTTCTGAATTGGAGTTTATGTTTATATGTGGCTAATTATCAAGTCGCAACAAGATTTTGTATTGCAATGTCCCTTTTATTTGCTGGTAAATGTTCCCTACTATACTAATAAATTTCTCGCATTATGGTCATTCTATGCCAACCAATAGTTAGATTGAACCTAGGTTTGTGATGAAGGATTAGAAAGATATATTTGCTCATTTTCTCATGTACAAGCTGCACTTTTTCCCCTCTATATTGTTAACTTGATTGATCGATAGAGTTGTTCTATCGAATAATGATTATTCTTCATTCATCTCAAGGGAATGGTTGCCATCAGGTGCAAACTTTAGTATCATCTTTCCTATTTAATTTAATGGTTATTCTTTGTCAATGAGTTTTTCCTGTACTTTTCAAAACTAATTTGGTGTTTGTTTTGACTTTTATATTTATTTTTGGTTATCTTCGATTAATTGTTTACTTGAGTCCTGTTTTCAAAAAGCTATTTGTTGCATTATTTTGACGAGCACCATTTATAGCTCAAGGCCCTAGAGTTGGATGTTATATTGGTTTTTGTTTTTTGTTTTATGGAAGTGTTGTCCCCTTTATTCGAAATTTGATTTATGCTGTGTAGGAGGTTTGCTTGCGGGCAATATATTCTGTGGTAGCACCATCTCTTGAATTATTTTCACATTATAGCCTTTTCTCTTAATTTTTTTTTTTGTTTGGTGGCAGTGTTCCATGGTGTTTTGTTAAATAGCTTAACTAGTAGTGAGGATGCCAACTAATAGTTAGGGTCAATTTAGGTTTGTGGTCAAGTTTTGGCACATATATATACTGCTAATGTCTTAGACGGTAAAATAAAATCGGCCTTGCAAATAATTTTGGTTAGAATTGAGGTTTACTTTTGTAGTATAGCTGCATTCCAACAAACACCCCCTCCCCTTCTCTCTTCTTATTTTTCAACTTGAATATTAGACTGACTCGTATTTTTGGGAAAAATAATGATTTTCATGCATATTGAGGGATGGCTATTATCTGCTATGACTTTTATTCTATTGTTGTCTTTCCTATTTGAAGGTGGTTCTTTGCTAATTAAGTTTGTCTGTACTTTGAGATACTAATTTTTTAAATGGTTTCAGGTTATGGCATTTTCAAGAATATTTCCAACGTTTGTTTTCCTCGATTCGTTCTTTGCTTTTTGGTCCTTTTCTCTGAAAGCCAAAAGTGTTGATGCACTATTTTGAGTAAGTATTGTTATCTTCCAAACCCATTTAGGACTTATTCTAGTCTATACATTTATCAAAGCTTTGTTTTGTATTTGTGTGATTGAGTTTGATAAGGCTGTATGTCATTTTTAGTTATTTGTAGTTAAACTAGAAGTCTAATTTGATTGATGATATGTACTATTTTTCTATACTCAGTTTATTACGTACCCTTGATTATTTTTACTGCCTTCTAGAAAGTGGTGATAGATCTGGAATAGAGGATTTTCACTATACACTGCATTTTGGAAAGTGTGAAAGAAGTTGATGATATATTTATATTGAATTGAATCTACAATTTGTGGATCAATACTCCGTGAGTTTTTGCGTAAGTGTTTTAGGCGATTATATAGTTGTAGTCAATTTTCGTGTTCTATTTACTTAATATGTATAGCCTAAGGCCCCAAAGCCTAGATAGTTGGTGTATTGGTAGTAGTTTCAATTGTTTTTATTCTGGTGTTTTGTTTTTCATTTTCTTTAAAGTGTTGCATTCATTATAAATAGGAATAGGAGGTTTGCTTTGTATGTATTATATGTTGTGGTGGCACTCTCTTGATTTTTTTATTTTTATTTTTGTTTTTTCACATTAGAGCTTTTTTTTTTCAATTATTATTGGGTGGTATTTGTGATGCCCGAGATTCTTACATGCATACTAAGCCAATAATAAACATGTTCTAATTACATATTAGGCATCTAGAAGTTATTAATACCACTTTTATAGTAAATTGCTCATTCATCATGTTATGTGCATTTACATACATGTTATTACAACTAATGATTGTCAAAGTGTCCCGATGCAGCGTAAAGACTCAATACCCTTAAAAAGAGAGCTCAGTGTGCTAAAAGAACAAAGAATATAATTATGAAAGTAATACTATGTGCACATGCATTAAAATCATATTTGTTGATAAGTTGGTCAAATAGTAGTTTTTCGGTAAAATATATTTTTCACGCTTATCGGAGTTAAATTCACTGTGCGTTTAACATGTCAAATAGCTTTAATTTAATGTTTAGGACTCAATTATAGCATTTTATTGGTCGGCCCTAGGTAAGCACGAGCCGTGGTGGCAGATCTGGAGCAGAGGATTTTCACTATACACTGTATTTTGTAAAGTGCGAAAGAAGAAGGTGATATATTTATGTTGAATTGAATCTACAATTTGAGGATTAGTACTCAGTGAGTTTTTGCGTAGCTATTTTAGGCGATTATATAGTTGTGGTCATTTTTCGTGTTCTATTTGCTTAATATATAGCCTAAGGCGCCAAAGCCTAGATTAGTTTGTGTATTGGTAGTAGTTTCAGTTGTTTTATTCTGGTGTTTTATTTTTCATTTTCTCTACAGTGTTGCATTTATTATAAATTTATATAGGAGATTTGCTTATGTATATTATATATTGTGGTGGCACTCTCTCCTGATTTTTTTTATTTTTATTTTTTCACATTAGAGCTTTATTTTTCAATTATTATTTGGTGGTATTGTTCCATGCTGTTTTGATAAACAACACAACTAGAAATGAGGATGCCAGACAATAGTTAGGGTCAGTTTAGGTTTATACCTTTATAATTAGCACAAGTAGGCGGTCAATAAAATCAGCCTTGTGAATTATTTGGTAAGCATTGAGTTCTCATTTTGTAGTCTAGTTGTATTCATGCCCCCTCCCCCTTCTTTCTCCCTAATAATTTTGTTTGGTAGTTTTTGAAAATTGTTGTTTTGGCTATTCTTTGGGTTGTATTGGGTGAAAGAAATAATCTTATTTTTGAGGATAAAGCATCTATGGAGGAGAAATTTTGAGAGATGAAATTTTGGAAAGCTATTTGGTTAATGAGTGCTAAGGAGTTTAATAAATTTTCTTTTGCTAATTAAATAATAGGAATTCGAGATTTGTGAGTTTGGAAAGTGTATTGATGTCATGAGAATAATTTGGTCTGTCTAATTTCTGGGAGATATCTTGTTCCCTGATTTTGTAATTTTTAATTTATTTTAAATAATATGTTTGTTTTTTATCATAAAAGAAAAATAAAATAAAATTCACACCCCATCCCCTTCTCTCGCCGTATTTTTCAACTTGAATGCTAGGCGTCATGTATTTTTTGGAAGAATGATGATTTTTATGCATCCTGTCTGTTGTGACTATTATTCTATTAATAGTTTAATTTTGATAGTTTTCCTTGGCTAATTAAGTTTGTATATACTTTGATACTAATTTGGTGATTGGTATCGGGTTATGGCTTTTATAAGTTTGTTTATGGTCTTTGTTCTTCTCAATTTATTGTTTGCTTTTGGATCCTTTTTTCAAGAAGCCAAAATTGGCTATGCACTATTTTGAGTAGTACTGTCATCTCCAAAAATTTTTAACTTTGTTTTGTTTTTGTAAGTGTGACTTTGCTAGGTTTTATGTTTTTTTTTTTTACTTATTTGAAGTAGTTGAATTGGTAGTCCAATTTGGAAAGTGGTGACAAGACCTCGATCCGAGGATTTTCACTATACACTATTTTTTGGAAATTAGAAAGAAGTTCGTGATATATTTCTATTGAAGATTCAATTGGTGGATTAGTACTTAAGTTTATGTGTAAGAGTTTGAGTTGATGTTAAAGTTGTGGTCAACTTTTGTGTTCTATTTGCTTAATAGTTTATATCCCTTTCTTCTTTTTAAATTTGAATTGGCTTTAGTCTTGTTTATGTTTATGTTATTTATTTTTTTACTGTTGCTATGTACAAGAGATGATGCCCATTTATTTGTCAACATTCAAGTTCCTCCATAAGAGATTTTTGAGATGATGCCTGCTATTCTGTCTTTTTGTGTCAATTATGTTGTTTTCATAATTTATTGCATGAAACTTTTGTGCAACGTAATTTTAGCTATGTTTTGTAGTTTTTTTGGAGAGTATTTTGATTGTTTGATGATTTGATTGGTTTTTTCTTTTTGATTTGTCTTATAGAAATCGTGATAATTCTTGATTCTCATGCAACCATATTTAAGATTTCTCACCTTTTTTTTGTGCTCAACTTTATCCGAGGTACTTCTTCCTATTTTTGTGGAGATAATACCAAAAAACCTATTTTTAAAGACAGAGTATTAACGGCAATTCTGTCAAAACCTGGTTAAGTTCAGAACTTAACTTTTCTTGGCAGTTCCACTACAATCACCGAGAAAGGATTTTAACAGCGGTTCTATTCCAAAGCCGTTAAAAGTTATATAAATTAGGGCCAAGACTAGCTCAGCCCTCATTCTCTTTTTCTTCTCCCCATTCGAGTTCACCACAAACCCCCTTCCACTTCGTCTTCTTCAAGCACGGTGACTCTCATTTCGACGATATTGACCGCCAAAATCATTGTCTTTTGGCTCAAATCACTAGATTCAATTTGGATAAGCTTTATATGCTTAAAATTTTTAAGACTATTTAGCATTTAGCAATTATTTGTGCCACAGAAAAATTTAAGGTTTTTCTTTTACAATTAGCTATGATGAGGCTTCTAGCTCTGAGCCTCTCAATACTCGTGGAAACACTCGTGTTGTTAATTTAAGTTTTTTTTATTTCTTTTGTTTGTTTGCTTTTAAAGAACAAATTTTGTGCTTTGTATTCTCTATAGAAAAGTATTTAGAAATTGAGATATAATTGATTTAGGCACATTAGTTGCCCCATATGTGTTAAATACAATGTTATTTATAACTCGTTTGCTCCATATAATTGTTAGTGAATTTCTAGGATTGATTATAAATCAAAGTTTGATATATAGGTTGTATTGTGGCAATAAACTAAGTATTTTTTAAATATGTGATGCTTATATGGGGTAGTCCACTACAATATATCTTAGCTAAAAGAAAGGTAAACTATAGCATAGTTATATTATATAAAATAAAATACAATATGCATTTTTTAGTTAAAATTGAGGCCGATTAAGGAAATGGTTAGTCACCTTTTAAATATAGCAATGGATTGGCAGAATTAGCTAGTTTGGACTCTATATAGAAGTACCATTGTTTAGCTAGTTGGATGGTTTGATACCAAATGAGCCACATAGTATTTAGTATCTTAGGAATGACTAAATTGTATATTTTATTTTTATATACATCAATGTATAAATCTTTAGTGTTGTTATTTTTTCCAAATTACTTGTTATCATTTTCATATTTGGTGTTGCTACTCTATTTGTTGTAATTTTATTTCTCTCTCATTTTTCATATATAGGTTCTTGATACTTCCTTTGTATGTTTTGTCCCATTACCAAAGAAATGTAATTTTAATTTCTCAAATTCTTATAATTACTTAGTTTCGAACCAAGCTTAAGCGTAACTGTAATTTAGTTTTCTCACTTATTTGATATAGAGAATTTCTTTGTAAGAATATATATCTTTCTAATATAGATAATTAAGAGTATTCCATTATACTAACCTGTATTGTTATAGGGATTATATTTGGTTAGTGTAATTGATAATAGAAATAAATATATGGTACTATTACCTAGCAATACATGCTTATTTCTATTTTTTTTTTTAAATTTAGTTGAAGCACCTTTAACGGCAGTTCCTATAGAATCGATGTTAAGGGTGTTTGTCTTTAACGACGGTTAAAAGTGTCATTTTTAACGGCACTACCAATTACGACAGTTTTGAACCACCGTTAAAACCCTTTTAATGGCAGTTTTCTATAGTAGTATCTTTTATTTGAACACTAGGAACTGTGATTACTTCTGCTTGGACTAAGTCATTACTTTTATAGTTGTATTAGATACATTTTTTACTGGAATTCTTAGTAGATAAATTTGGAAGTTGGATAGATGAAGAATTGCTTGACTGTCTTTTGGATTAAAATATTTCCATTCAATGCTTCATTATATTTTAGTTTTAGTTTTGCAAATTTGCTAGGATTCTTTCTTAGTTTCTTGCTCAAACTTTGAATAGTTTCAAGATGGATTTTGCTCAACCTCTGAATAGTTTCCTGATAGTTTCTTCAAGAATTTGTTGGTAGATTTCATATTTCTTAAACTTTGGCTGTATTGTGTCATGTGTAGATTGTTTCTATTGCACCGTTGTATTTATTTTTGGGGATCATTGGTACTGGTTTCTTGACTACCTTTGAGGATATTTTCCTTTCAATGTTTTTCCTCAGGCATTACGTTTGATATTTTTGAATGGGTTAGGATTTATTCTTTATTTCTTGTTCCACCCTTGATTTGTATAGTTCTTGGAGGTTAGGATTTATTCTTTATTTCTTGTTCCACCCTTGATTTGTATAGTTCTTGGATGGTTTCTGATGCTTGCTAGTAGATTGTCGTTGTCCTTTGTGTTTGGTTTCTACTACAATTGGTAGCAGTATTATATTTAGCAAGATTTGGTTGTAGTTTGTCCTTTCGTAATGAGTATTTAATTGCACCAGAAATTCAGTGTGTATATATATATATTTAAATAAGCCCATATGAGCTATATTTTCTAGTGGAAGTTCTCATTTGATTTTTTTAAGGTGGTTAGTATTCCTTTAGAGGATTTTTTTTTTGTAATAGTATCACCTTTTTGCTTGCTTTTCATACTCATGAGTGAAAAATCATCTTATTTTTTTCTAGAATTAACTTAGATCTAGAGTAAAAATTAATAATTATGGATCTATATAAAGGTGTCATTAGGCGTAGATGGTGATTTATATATATCTCAATGTTGGAATTGTTCCCCAAAGGTGAGTTTTTGAAATGAAAAGGAGGGGATTGAAACCGTACAAGACTCTGGAGCCATTGTATCACTTGGGGACTACCCAACCCCTGAGCATTTCAGAGACTTATTGTGTTCGCTAGGACTAGCCCGCAGTCTCCGTTGTTCCCATCATATTGGATATGTCACCTAATGCCACTCGTTGTCACCTCTAAAGCTGACTTTCCCCACACTGATCTCTCCTTACTTTAACTACTTGGGTTCTCTTCTGACTAATAGATGCTGTATTTCCCTTGCTCTTGGACCATGCAAGATGTTTTATATTTGCTTCCCATATGGGGACAGGAACAGATTCCTTTGAAGACGTCTCTACTGAGATAGCGCCACTAACGAAATCCCAGAGAGATCACGAGAGGAAGTGCTCTGCCAATCGGCCCCCATTGCGTGTCATGTAGTATTGTATTTCTATAGGGATACAACTGCTTGATAGAATTATGGCATCCGGTAGATTTAATCCAATCTCCAAAGTTGTAATTACCAAAACCAATCTGAAGAGGAGTGTTGTCATCCAAACATTCCATTGCAACATAACCCATAAGACCCCATACAAAACAAGAATCAGAAAGTTTTTTGTGTTTAAAATCAACCCATACTAGAGGACCAAAAGAACCCAATTTGATCTTCGATCCCCTCATGAGCAGTCGTCCATTAGGACCCGAATTTAGAGAAATTGAACCCAATACCTCCCATTCTTATCAGAATCCACTTCAATAAAATGCCCAATCTTATGACTGAGAGAATGTCCCACACCTTCCGTCATACCATGAAGAGGAAGATTAAAAATACGAATCCAAAATTTAACAAAATGAAATCGAAGTTACCCGGACTTTCTTTGTCGTCGAACTCCTCAAGGACAAGAAGAGCTTTTTTGAAATTCTAGGTTCCCTATCTAATACCCTCTTATTTTTCACCTTTAGTTGAAACGAAAACACAAAGGTATCCATACCAATTTCCTGAATATCTAATCCCTTTTCAACCTTCATTGCCTTTAACATCACTCCTAGAAAATTGATCGTTAAAAGTTTTTTTAGGGAAAACCTTACCAATCAAGCCCAATCGTAAGTCTGTTGTGCCATCAACTAATAACGAGTCATATAAAATAACCTTTTCATCTTCACTAATACTTAAAGAAGTCCATTGGCCAACAAATTCATCCATTTGAAAAAAGAAAGAGAGAGAAGCCCCTTTTGAAATAAAAGCACCCTTTTTATTGAATAGATAAATATAAATCTTAGAAAATAGGTCATCTTATAGACACAAACACTACTATTTATTAATGTTGTGCAAATTTAAATATACTCGCAAGCGCACAAGTCTATGAGAATAGAAAAGTAAGTAACGAGGTCAAACCCAGAGGGATAAGGCCTAGAAAATCTAATCTAACTTTAAGTAAATTATAATTCTAACCAAGTTAAAAGAAAATTAAAGAAAGTTGTATCGATGATAACCGTATTAAAGAGGTAAACTAAATTAAAATGAGCAATTAAGACACTAATACTCAAAGGATTAAGATTACTAAGGTTTTAGATTGCACCACTAATTAACTCAGCTATTCATTAACTATTAATTTATTCTTATAATTGGAGTGACAACTCAAAATCAATTTATGTCATATCAGAGATATAACAATTAAGCTCGAATAGACTAAATCATGTGTAAGTTCTGCTTCACTTGGTGAGTATTGTGCCTAAAAGTTCTATATCAATTCAATAAAAAGTTCATAAAGAATTAAAAGGAAGACAATAATCTCTAAAGAGCTAAGCACAAATTAACTAAACATATTTCTAACTATAAAAAATACATCATATTAACGATGAAAGAAAATTCAATTTTACAATCTCTGGTTCCTGGGAGATGTGTGCATTTTTTGGTGCTGCAGCGCCAGATCATCAATAAGAAAGCTACTTGTTTTAAGCTTTTGGCTAACTTTTGACTTTGAAAAATTACTCAAACATGACTGTATGCCCTCTTATACACTATAAAAAGACCTCTCTAGCTCAGAAAACTAATTCTTAGACATGTATAAACACGTAGAGGCTAGAGAAAGAGAAAATCAAGAGGAGAAGAAGAGTTTCAGGGCCATTTTCAGCAATTCTATACCTTTTTCTTTCCTTTATCTCTTTTGTTTATTTATCATAGCATGATGTTTTTATTATTCATCCTCTATACATGCTATTCTGGGTTTCTATTAGGTTGAGGGTGATTTTAAAGTCCTAGACATGAATATTTTGTGAATTTCTTAGATTTTGTATGTATTGATTATTAATTCAAAGTTGATATGTTCTTCGATGCTTCATTGATTTATGATTTCTATTTTGAACTGTTTAGGATGCACAAGTAGATGAAACATGATAGGAATCGATTGCTAGGTTAGATTGCTTGATCCATAATTGTCTTGTTAATCTTTCTATTAGTAGCAAATTGTGACCTATAGTTATGATGAAGAATATACTCTAGGTTAAAGATAGTTCGAGTTTGTGTGATTATTGTTGGGCTATTTCTAACACATAAACACCGCAAGTATACAGGTCGCAATAAGAAATATAGTAAGTAAGAGAGTGTTGAATCCCACGAGGAGTACACGATTTACAAATGCTAATTACTAACCGTAACTAGTTGGAAATTTATTCAAACAACAATAAATAGATGTTTTGAATCAAAATTAAGGGCGCGTCTACAGTAGGGGCGCCCCTACGTAGGGCCCTGTTTATTCACCGTTGGATGGGAATCTGTATATAAATAGATTCTCTACAGATTCCCGTTATTCTCCACAGATTCCCATCCAACGATAATTAAGGCATGACCCTACGTAAGGACGCCCCTACCGTAGCCATCCCCCAAAATTAAAATGCGAATTCAATATGAAAAGAAATAATAGAAATCAACACTAAATAACCAATGATATTTTTACAATAATGATATAAAACTTAGGGATACAATCTCTTCTCGAACTCCTTCAATTACTAGTTTTCTTCACCGTTCAATCATCCACTTAGAATTAACAACTGGGAACTCAAAGGTATTCACAAATTTTTTTCCAAGATATAGGTGAAAATGCTTGAACAAGATAGTATGTTACTCCTAACATAAATTGATTAAACTCATTACGTCCAAACCTAAACTCCCTTTTCCAAGTTTATATAGGTTTCACATAACAATCAGTTTAATGGCTAAATAAACAGAAGCATTAAGCACAAAGTGGAACAATTAACTTATCAATGGATATCAACAACAAGTGAGAAAAATGACGCAATTGAATTACATTAGAGGTTTGATTACATCCCTAGATAAAGAGTTTAGTTCATAGACATGTTAAGAGAAACACAACAGAAATGATAAAACTTATACACGTTCATAGCAAAAAATGGAAAGATAAAACGGAGAAAGAGAAAGAAAACCTCTTTGAAGCTTGCTCAATCTTCTTGTCTCCTGTTGATTCCTGTGGCTCACTGGAGGCAAAACTAGCCATGATTCAGGAATTCTGCAACATGTCTGTACTTTGTGGCACTGCGGTGCCAAAGAGCTGGCACTGTAGTGCCAGACTGTGGCGTTGCAGCGCCACAAAACCCATGAGACAGTGCTGCAGCACCATGAACCAGCGCTGCGGCACCACGACATCAATGCCACGGCGTCGGGCTGCAGTGCCAATTTTTTGGAACATTTGGCACTGCAGCGCCCAGTTCTGCCTAGTTTCTTCCATATTATTGGCGCTGCTACATACTGTTGAGATATCGTTCGTCCGTCTTCGCTCGCAAATGATCGAAATTGCCTTGGTTTAACCTCGATTTCACTTGAAAAGTTTGAATTCTCCTCTCAATAACTTCTAATCTGAAATATACAACAAAAACAACAAAACAAATAAAAAGAGCTCAAAGACGAGCAATTCTTAAGCTTGAAAGGATACTAAAGATAAGTGTAAAATATACACTTGTCAAATTCCTCCAAACTTAAGCTAAAGCTCATCCTTGAGCTAAAACAAAATATGAAAAAGCAAGAATTAACAAGAACCACACAAAAGCAAAATTAAGACACACAAAAACTTTTGAACGAGATTAACCTTGTCTCAATACTCTCCAAAAGATATATAACTCAAAGGAAACTTAAAGCATCACAACAGTTTAGAATTTCAATTCTACTAGTAGCTTCGCTTTGTTGTCAACTCTTAGTGTGTGTGTGTAATAGTTGCTTACATTTAATCATTCATACTCAGATCGCTTTATGCAGACTTAGGATACACATTTAGAGCTGTCTCAATAAAGGTGAATAAGCCATCTCATAAGCCCACTTTTCATGTCAATCTCCACTAATGTAGAATAACACTCAATCGAAGATTAATAGGTCTTTAATCGGCTTGTAATGTAAGGCTTGGATATGGGTGGATGGACTGGTTTTCTTTAGGCTTATTCACAACATAGATGCCCATTTTGGCTCAATAAATACAATTCTCTCAAGCATACTACAACAATTTCCCCCAAACTCAATTTTTGACCCATTTTTCTTTTTTTTTTTTTTACCAATTTAAAGTAGCTGAACTTCTTCCTTCAAAAAGACTCCCTCTTTTTGTTCTTCATGAACCGTTCATACTTTACCACAAGTTCATAATTTACTTCAATGCATCGATGGTGTGAAGTGAGGTACTTAGTATGTTCAATGTATACAACGTATGCAAAACTTTGATCTATCAGTAAATGATGTTCCTATCCTAGTCTTAATTGTATATCATCTATGGACTTATGTATATTTTTCTTTTGCTTTCAGGCTTACCCACACATGTTTCAACAAGTGTGTTGAGAAAAAGTAAGTGAACTTCTCTTATATTTTTCCTTTTTTCTTTTTTTATTTATTATTTTTTTTTTCAATACTTGGTAAAAAATTTTTATGTAAATGGTTTTCAAATTTCATCTCAACAAATCAATGAAAGTTTTATTCATTTTTCTATTCTCTTAAACCTGTTGGAAGTTATTAATGATACAATTCTGTCTGTTTCTAGGTACAAGGAATCGGAGTTAAATATGGGTGAAAACAGTTGCATTGACCGTTGTGTCTCAAAGTATTGGCATGTAAGTATGGCTTATGATCTTAGTGCTGAGATACTTGAAAGTCAGAATTGGATTAACGGTAGTAGGAATCCAGTTACCATTTATTTTTCCAATAAAATTGTGAAACATCTCATTTCTGGTTTTATCATTATTTTGATTGCGGGGGTGTTTTCTTTCGTTCATCTCATTCTGTTGCCTAAATTACTCTTGAAGTTTCTGCCATGTCTTCTTTTGACCAAATATTAGGACTTACAGACTTCTAGTGTTGAAATTCGTAAAAGTAAACATGATAAAAGATTTTTCTGAAAATTGAACTAAGACTTAGAAGTATGTGTGGTGTCCCCTCTAGTGATCCATGCAGGCTTTGCATAATTTCAATAATATGCAGTGCTCTGTCAGTTTCAAGCATTATATTTAACACAAACAATGTCCATCTCATACTGATGTATGTTTTATGTTGCTGTGGATCTAAGTCAGAATTATATCCAGTTTAATAAAGAATGTTCTGGTTTGGGTGGATCACTTTTTCTTTGAAATAGCTTAGATACATAAAGAATTCCACCTTTTTCTAGAGTGTCTTTTGAAGTTTGTTGAGTTATCTGTTAGTTCTGTTTTGACAACTTTGTGAATTGGATGGGTTCTTCAATTGGGTTTTGATCATCACAATCTTTTCTTTTCCCCAGGTGACTAATTTGGTTGGCCAGCTGCTTGGTTCTGGTCGACCTCCTATGTGAAAAATTAGTCTGCTCTGACTTTCATCCGTAGATACAAAACTTGAGTTGGTGCCCAGCGACGGTGGAGATTGAAATTGTTCACTGTTGTTTTTTACGTCTTGATGTCAGAGATCTGGTGGCAGTTTTTAACTTTTGCTGCCATAACAGTGTTGAGCACATTCATAATGAATACCTTTAATAAATTTGCTACGTTCTCCTGAAACGTTGTTCAGGTGAGTGATTTCATCGTGGTGCCTAAGAAGAATCAGTGCAGTTTTTAATTTTGTGTTGCTATTGTAGAATTGAGCATTTTCTTTGATAAAATTCATTACTTCTAATAGTTGTCTTAAGTTGAGCTTGCATTGAAAGGGCTTTTATATTTGCATTTTGCAGCATATTAAGCAAAATAGAATTTAGGTTAATGCTCCAAAGTTATATTGAGCTCTTTGTTTTATCTGTAAGAAGATTTTATTGGCTTACAAAATGAAAAAAGCTGAGAATTAGCTCAAAAAAGGTGACGCCGCGGCGCCACTTCCTGGCGCTGCAGTGCCAATTTTCTAGAACTTTTGGCACTGCTGCACCCAGTTCTTCTCAGTTTTTTCCATATTATTGGTGCTGCTACATACTGTTGAGACGTTGTTCGTCCGTCTTCGCTCGGAAATGATCAAAATTACCTTGGTTTAGCCTCGGTTTCATTCGAAAAGTCAGAATTCTCCTCTCAATGACTTCTAATCTGAAATATACAACAAAAACAACAAAACAAATAAAAAGAGCTCAAAGGCGAGCAATTCTTAAGCTTGAAAGGATAGTAAAGATAAGTATAAAATACACTTATCAATTGTTAAATAGAATTAACCTATCTTCCTTTATTTAATGCATTGATTAGATTAATTCTAAAGGCTTGTTCTAGGTTGTCTAATTGATAGGACCTAGATGAGGAGTTTGTTTTGTCTAATAAAAACCTAAGGAAAGATTGGAATAGTACAAAATTGTGTGCTATATATAGTTGGTAATTTTGATAAGTAATTAAATATAAGATTTAGTGATTGATTAATATGATTGGCTTGAGGTGGAGAATGGTCCATTGACTTGTTTTACTTTTTGTTTTAGTTATTTTATTTAATTTTACTTTTGTTAATTTTAAGTCATTATTAAAAAAACTATAAAAAATAATAGGATTGATAACTTAAAATTTAGACCAATTCCTCTCGGGATCGACCCTACTTACCACTATATTACATAATTCTAGATTTTCTAGGCAATGCTAGATTAGTGAATAAGAGGTATATAAATTTTAATTTGATTGTATTGACGACCTCTGTCATAATTACCATATTAGAAATTCACTAAGGAAAGTACGAGGGATGCACAATTTCTCCTTTGAAAAAGACTCCATCACGAATGGGAAAACTGAAATGCACTTTTCCAGAACAATCAAGTAGACCCTTGAAAATAACACCAAAATCTAGGCAAATAGGATACTCATCTTGAAGTCTTTCAAAGCCAATTGCTTTAGTACTCATCGGTTGTAAAATAGTAGCTACACGACTAAGAGCATCAGAGACTTTATTTTCTACTCCAAAATGATGATTAAGAACAAAAGTATAATCTTATAGATTTTGAACCCGTTTAGCATGATGATCACTCAACTTACGTTGAGAATTGAGATACTCTAAAGCTTGGTGATTGGAGTAAAGAACAAATTCTTTGAATAGCAAATAATACCTCAAATATCAAAGAGTTTGAACGGCGATATAAAATTCCTTATCATAAGTAGAGTAGCATTGTTTTGCCTCATTTAACTTTTCACTTAAATAAGTACTAGGATGACCATCTTGGCTCAAACTCCTCCAGTGCCTACTCTAGAGGCTTCACAAACAACCTCAAAAATTTTGGAGAGATCGGGATGGCATAACATCAGGGCTTCTATCATTTTCTAATTGATATCAAGGTAAGCTCAATTAGCAGCAGATTTCCACTTAAATTCTCCTTTCTTCAAACACTCAGTTATTGGAGCAGTGATAGTACTGAAACTTGAAAACTACGAGCAGCAGTCAAAGTAGTAGATTCGGACTAATCTTTAATAACCTTGACTTTATCGCAATTGACAGAAATACTTTGGGCAGAGATGATGTAACCTAGGAAAGGAACCTTAGGTTGCAAAAAAGAATACTTTTGAAGATTAATATACAACTTCTTCACGAAGTGTCTGAAAAACTTGCCAAAGATGGTCAAAATATTCATCCTCAGAATGACTGTAAATTAGAAAATCATTAAAATAGACAATAAGAAACTTTCCCAAGAAAAGTCACAAGACATGAGTCATCATTCTCATGAAGGTATTAGGAGCATTGGACATGCCAAATTGCATAACTAACTATTTATACAAACCATCAGGAGTCTTGAAAGTAATTTTTCATAATGATAACCACTGTGCAAATCTGACTTGGAAAACCACTGAGATCCGATAAGTTCATCAAGTATATCATCAGGGCGAGGAATCAGAAAATGGTACTTCACAGTGATCATGTTAATAGAATGACTACCAATACACATTCACTCAAGCTCTATTAAGTATTGTCTGTATCATCGACACAATAGATGACTTAGATGGTAATACTAATAAGTGTATTTTATACTTAGTTTTAAACCTCCTTTCGAGCTTAAGAATAGCTCGTCTTTGAGCTCTTTTTATTCGATTTGTTGTTTTTGATGCATATTTCAGGTGAGTAGCCATTGAATGAAGAATATTGAGTTTTGGAGCTAAATCAAGGGTAGACCAAGCATTTAGTTATCAAACAACTATCACAGTGAACAGAGACGGGTAAAAGACTTATCAATAAGTAAATTTGGAGCATGCCAATACCAAATAGTGGCGCTACGGTGCCATTATTTGGAGCCACAGTGCAAAATTGAGAAGAGCTTAGTGTCGCAGTGTCGGAAATGGCGCCACAGCGCCATGACTTCCAGGGAGTTAGCACCGCAGCGCCACTACGATGGCGCCACAATGCCACTTCTTGGTGCCGAGGCTTGGTAGTGTGGTGCCGCGGCATCGTAACCTGAAAATAATATGGCGCCGCAATGCCACATTCTGGTGCTACAGCTCATGGAAATCCCGTTTCCTGAACTCTCTCCTCTTATCCGTTGTGATGCTGCTCACAGAAATCCCAGAAGTCGATTTGTTGTCTCTTGTATTTAGCTCCTGTTTCTCTCATCTGTAGGGGGGTTGAAAACCATAGTAGTTGAGAGTTCCTAGAGTAGTTCTAAGGGAGAAACAATACTAAGGAAAGGGATTCAAATCCAAGAAATCAGATTGGAAGCTTCAAAATAGTTTTTCTTTCCTCTTGCTCTTGTCTTTCACTTCTATTTTTTACAAATGAATATGTATCATCCTTGTTATATTTGTTGTGATTCATTTTGTATAAATATGAGCTAAACCTGGTTTCTAGGAAGGCAATTGAACCTCTAATATAATCTAATTATTGTGTTTTCCTCCATTGTTCCTGATATTTATTGTTGAGTTGATTTATATCTATTTTCTTGGCCACTAAATAGAGTTATGTTGTGAAATCCATATGAACTTGAGAATGGAAATTTAGTTTTGAACATAGATAGAACAACATAAGATTGCCTAATGTGGGATGAGTTTGCATAGGATAGGAATATACCTATGTGACTTATGTATCTATTTTGGAAATAACTTAACTTAATGAATCTAGTCAATTTATATTAGGAGTAATATATAATCTTATTTAGATGTTTTCACTTATGTCTTGGAAAGGAGTTTGCGAATACATTTAAATTCTTGGTTATCAACTCTAAATGGATAATTGAATCGTGAGGAAAACTAGTAGTTGAAGGAGTTAGAAGGTAGATTACATCCCTAGGTTCCTTCTCATTGCTTTAAGAACAAACTTTAGTTGCTTAGTTTCGATTTCATTCCTTGCTTTTTGCACTGTTTATTCATTTTTCAATTTTTGTTTGAAACAATCGTTTATTATAGTTTGGATAAATTGGAAACTAGTTTCGGTTAGTAGTTAGCACTTGTAAATCGAGTACTCTCCGTGAGAACGATACTCTCTTACTATCTATATTACTTGTTACAGCCCGTATACTTATGGCTGTTTGTTAGAAATAACCCAACAAGTTTTTGGTGCCGTTGCTGGGGAATACGGTAATATATTTCTTGCTAATACTAATATCTATTAGTTTAGATTTAATTCAAACCTTTTTGTTCTTGTTGTGAATCCCACGTGCTTAATTTTATTATATGAGACGTACAAGGACTGCGAAATACATACTATTTGATCCTGAGATTGAGCGTACTTTGAGGGAAATTCGAAGACAGAGGAATCAAGGGGTCAATCCTCAAGTAGCTATAAGAGACTAAGACAATGCTAGACCTTTGAGGGATTTTGTGGTTCTTGTCATCGATGGGTTTGGTCCTAGCATTCGGAGGTCGGCTATTAATGCTAGCAATTTCGAGTTGAAGCTGGTAATCATTCAGATGGTGCAAGCCATGTGCGAATTTGGTAGTTCACCTAATGACGATCTTAACCAACACATCATGAATTTTCTGGAGATATGCGACACTTTCAAGCACAACGGGGTTAGCAAGGATGCCATTCGCTTGAGGTTGTTCCTATTCTCCTTTAGGGACAATGCTAAGGGTTGGTTAAATGCCTTACCCTTGGGATCAATCACTACTTGGGATGACTTAGCTCAGAAATTTCATGCCAAGTTCTTCCCTCCAGCTAAGACCATTAAGTTGAGGAATGACATCACTTCCTTTGTGCAATTTGACAATGAATCCTTATACGAGGCTTGGGAGCGCTATAAAGAGTTGATGAAGAAGTGTTCACACCACGGGATACCTAAGTGGCTGCTTGTTCAAACGTTCTATAATAGGTTGATGTGTCATTTGAGGACCATTGTAGATACGGCAGCCGGTGGTGCATTGATAGGTAAATTAACAGATTATGCTTATGAGTTATTGGAGGAAATGGCGGCAAATAACTACTAATGGACTTCCAAACATGTCAATCCAAGGAGAGCCGCTAGTATCAATGAGGTAGAAGTTATTTTTTCATTGACAGCTCAAGTTAGTGTATTGACCAAGAATTTGGAGTCAATGACCAAGAAGCTCGAATCTATGGCAGTCCATAGAATACAAGCAATGCAAAGCTCAGCTGGAGCTTGAAAGCAATATGATGACAACCATTTGAGTATTTATTACCCTTTTAATATAGAGTCAGCCCATTTCGTGGGGAACTACAATTAGCAGTAACGTAACAATCCATACTCCAACTCCTACAATCTGGGATGGAGAAATCATCCAAATTTCTCTTAGAGTAATCAGAATCAACAAGGGCAGAAGCCTATTGCAAGATCAATGCAACGTCATGGTTAGAGACACAACTTGGCCAATTAGCCAACGCTATGACCAACCGTCCTCAAGGAGCATTACCTAGTAATACTGAAATGAATCTAAGAAATGAGGGTAAGGAGCATTGTAATGCTATTACATTGAGAGGTGGGAAAGAGCTACTGAAAACTGTTGATAAGCCCATTTCACCATCTAAGCCAATTGTTGAAGAAGTTGTTAAGGAAGAGCAAGCTAAAGAGAATGATGGAGAGAAGCCAGTTGAAGAAGTGAGCATAGGGAGTCCATGACCACCACTATCAAAGCCATGTCCTTATAATCCACCATTACCTTTCCCTCAATGCTTTCAAAAGAAGAAGCTTGATCAACAATTCTCCAAGTTCTTGGAAGTGTTCAAATAGCTACACATCAACACTTCCTTTACCAAGGCACTTGAGCAAATCCCTAGTTATGTAAAGCTCATGAAGGAGATCCTTTCCAAGAAAAAGAGATTGGGGGAATTTGAGACCGTCACTCTCATAGAGGAGTGTAATGTCATTCTTCAAAACAAGCTTCCTCCTAAGCTCGAAGATCCAGGAAGCTTCAACATTCCTTGCACTATTGGTGATCATTTTTTCGGCATGGCTTTGTGGGATTTGGGAGCTATTATCAATTTAATATCATTTTCTATTTTTCGAAAACTTGGTTTAGGTAAAGCAAGACTGTAATATCAAGTCTATCCTATAATATGATTTTTATTTTTTTTTCCATGTGTTTTTAAATCTATGGTTATTATAAGTGAAACGGTTATGCACTAACAAAATTTTTGTGAATACGGTTGCAGTGGAATACGCACATGAAAAGCCAAATTGGACTACGTGCCTAATGAGAAATAAGTTTTCATGTATTTGCATTTATATGTGATTGTTATAATAATGTGATTAATTTGTGTACATTATTGAGTTAAGTGAATTATTCTAATAATTATTGTTATTTAAATCTTAGTCAAGTTCGTATTTAGAGTCCAATTAATTTGATAATAAACTTATATGTATATACCTAAGTTTTAATTAAGCACACATTATATATACGAATAAGTATGTCTATTATTATTATTATTATTATTATTAAATAAATGTGAAGCACATGAAGTTTTGACTTCCACTAATTTTTGTATGTATTAATATATAGATTTTAATTTATTTTGATACTAATGTATAGATACGATTAACATATACTTATTATTGAAATATATATATATATCTGATTTAATTCACAGAGGGAAACGAGAACCTCACTTAACTATATAAAGTCTAATATTAGATTATATATGTAGGTTAATATGTAGGGTTTAAAAAAAAAAACGTGATAAATGATTTTAAAAAAAAAAAAGAGAGCTTCACGTGAATGAATAAAAAAAAAAAAGAGAAAGTGATAATTGATTAAAAAAAAAAAACCCTAAGTCAAAAACCTATATATATATAAGTTTAGTTTAAATGGTTACAACAATATTTATCCATGGATGGTTACAATGGTTTAAGCCCTTAGATCTAATATCCGATGGTAGTAATTAGTTTGGTGGTTGGCCAAAAAAATTTAATGCTGACCAAAAAAATTTAATGGTATCACTACTTTTTTAAGTACCCATCCATGGTCACAAAAAAATTGTAACCATTGAGAAGTCTTCCATATATATATATATATCTATCTCTTAAAAATACAATTAAGCCTCCTCTTAAATTTTTCTCAACCTCTCTTTCTCTCTTAGTTGCTGAGTATTTGTGATTTCAAGAGTTTTACTTAGTTTTCTTCAATTTTTCAAGAAGAAGGTAAACATTTAAATACACTCTTTTCACTGAGTTTATTGTTTTTGCTGTTGTTAGATCAAAATTCAACCTATGATATCCAGGGTTAGAATTTTTTTTACAACCTGAAATTTTAACAACTTGTCTATTAATATGTTAGGTTATATTCTGGATATTGTTATGATCATAGGGGTTTATTTGTATTCGTTATTAAATTTCATATTTATATTGTCCTTAACATCAGTGAATCTGGCAGATTTAAAATTTTCAATTATTAACGTTTAAAACCCATGCTATTGATATCTTTTCGACTTAAAATTTGTACTGGACATTTATAAATGTGTTATTAGATTTCCTAAATATTTTCATGATTTTTGGAAATTTCTAAGATTTAATATGAATTTCATAATCTTCATTGTTTTGCTGATTTCAGTGCTGATATAAATCTTGATGTAGAATTTCATAAATTTAAAGTACTATCTAATGGTCTATTTTGGAGTCTATAATGTTTATGCATGTTTTATATTGTGTTAAAAATACTTTCATAAAGTTTCAGATTATTTTGATTTAAGAAAAAATCTATAAAATTTTATTATTGTGTACTGGTTTTCAGTTTAATAGTTTTACTGGGTTACAATATTTGGATTCAAAATTATGAAAAATATAATAAGACTTTTTTATAAATTCCGATAATTGTTTTAGATCTTTATTTATATGTCTTAATGAGTTATGCAAATTTTTAAGAAAATCCGAATTATATTGTTGAATCTAAAATTATTTAAGTATGCCTAGGTTGCTCAGAATGTTTACAGATTTGGTTTTGTTATGAAAATTATTATGTTATTTTATGTTATGGATATTTTTAAACATATGAAATATGTTTCTTAAGAGAAATGATAGCATATGTTAATATTTTTTTTATAATGAATATTTTTGCATAAATAATAAAAAAATAAAGGATAAAGAAGAGACACGTGGTTTCAACGAGGTTGGTTGTGTGGTATTTCACTACAAAATTTTTTCTAAGGACTTGAAGTAAGTAAATCTCACCCTATGTGTTTATGTGTAAATTTATGTGCTACTCTGTGATGTTATTATGATCAATATAGTATATTATTATATGCTATGCTATATTAGTTTGCATATTAAGTATGACATGAGTACGCACAAGTATTGCATAAATTGCACAAGAGATTATGATTTTCAAAGAATGATTTCTAAAACATTATGCAACCAGATTTTGTTCAAAGATGAATGTTTTTATTTAAGTATGTGTCAAATTCTTAAAAGGAGTATGTGCACCTGACTGAAGGACCTACAGTCACCATGTTAAGAACGAATGTTTAAACTGCGATGCTAGCCATTGTAGTATGATAGCTATATGGGATCCGAATAGCTACAAGGTCATATGCTCGTCATGACACTATGTTTATGGCTCATCACTTCTGATAGACTTGGCATTACACTATGTTGAGCTCAAATATGAAAGTTTTTATGAAATAGTAATGTTTATGATTAAGATGTTTTTCAAAGAAGGGTTGCATAGTTATGATTCTTAAAATGCATTATTCATAAAACACGATATTCATTGCATGCATAAGATTTACTTACTGGGCGCAAGCTCATCCATTCTTTTAAAATTTTCAGATGAGCAATAGGTTATTGGAGGTTGGCTGATGGCAGCGGTGAAATCCCAAATGGCGTTAGGACGTTTTTAATCGACTTTAAGTTTTATTTTCTTGTGTTTGGCTTTTGGAATAAAATTAAGTGTTTTCATTTTATAGGTTATTTGAATATTAGGTTTTGTTTATGGATGTTTTAATAAGAGGTTGTTTTTCAGTTTAAATATTCTTTTAGTTTAAAAAAAAATTTATTACCCGCATTTTATGATATAAGATGAATATAGAAATTAAATATTTTCTAGCTTAGGTGTATACCTAAATTAGAGGATGTTACAATTTGATATTAGAGCAAGAGTTTAGTCGATTCTGTAGACTTTTTTTTTTATAAAAAAAAAAAGAGGGTAAAATTAGGTTAATGCCATTGGAAGCCCGCTTTCAGCCAACTGGCAAGTGGAAAAGATGAAATGGAATTATTTATGTTTCCTTTATATATATGATTTTTGTCATACATGTTTATTATTGTTTTTATTTAGAACTCTAGAACGA
>JXTC01000289.1:179377-207098 GCA_002914845.1 Trema orientale
CATATTTACAGCTCTATTGTCAATCGAGGTGAAATCCTAGGTAGCACAAAAATCGAAGAAATAATGTAAGCCATTTTAGACCGATTGAACCTTTCAAGTCTACCCATTAAATATAATATCCGTAGTCTTCCTTGTTGACACAATTCCCCGGCCTTTTCATTTTGTAAGCCCCATAAACTCTTCTTACTGATAAATAATTTCTCAAACTACCTCCCTTCACACCATAGATGCATGAAAGTGAATTATGAACTTTTGGTGAAGTATGAGCGGTTTATGAAGAATGAACTGGGGAAATCTTTTTTAAGGAAGAAGTTTGGCCACTTTAAAGTGGTAGTTGATTGTTCTAAAAAAAATAAAAAATAAAATAAGAAACGTTTGTAATGTGTAGTCGTTAAATGGTTTGGCTACTTTAAAGTGGTAGTTGACTGTTCTAAAAAAATTAAAAAAAGTTTGTAGTGTGTAGTCGTTAAATAGAATTTCTGATTGAATAACGGGGTTAGAGAAGGAAAATATGAAAATGGGTCAAAAATTAAATTTAGGGGAAATAGTTGTGCTATGTTTGAGAGAATTATATTCATTAAGCAAAAAGGGCATTCATGGTATGAATAAGCCTAAATGATTACCATTCCATCACCCGTATCCAAGCCTTACGTTATAAGCCGATTAAAGACCTATTAATCTTTGATTTAGTGGTGTTGTACTGTAATGCCCTCGTTATCCACCTACTATTAGTAGAAATTTATTAACTTTCTATTTACAAGGCGTTAACTTTTAGAAAATAATCATATAATTATTGTTCTAAAAATACGGGCAAATTTGAACTTTTTCTTTTCTTTAAAACTCTATGAATAGATAACTTTATTTGTAGACATAACTTAGATCAGTATGTGCATATATTACAAAACGAAAGATAGTATTAAATTCCAAAAGAAACGAACTAAAAATAAATTTATTGAGAGACTATAAAACATCCCAAAAAAAAAAAAACACAAACTAGGCCCCCACATGTGGTCAAAATATCCATATATACAATACCAAGGTCGGGCCTCTACTCTAGCTCACAAGCTCATACTGTCATCTCACTCATTACCTGCAACACAAGACTATAATGAGCTATAGATCAGTAAGTAAAGCAATGGATGAAATGGTGCTTAAAGACATATATTGAATGCATGATCATGCTTACTTAGGTGTATTGGTATAATATTATCCTTTTGATCCCCTGTCTTGTGTATACTGTCCGGTTCGGCACTGTGCCTGCAGGGCTTTCTAAACTGATAATATCCCATGGGCTCTCCTCCGGCCGGCTCTCACTACAGTGGGGCTCGTTACTAACCTTATTCCATCGTTACCCCGTCGAGCTCAAGAGATAAGGCGGCCCGAGACTGTAGCATAATTTATTATATACCTTGGAGGAGGAATACTGTGGCACACTTTCTGACTAATCTCGTCAAACTTGCCCCTCTCCTAGGGCTGCCACTCTGAAACTCTAAATATTTATCTCGCTTCCCCGTAACAGTGACACAAAACCTTCTGAAAGTAACCTGGTCTCAACTTTTCTATGATAAACATGGCCTTGCACAATATTGCTACGGCATTTTGGAAACCTGTCACCTATCTTAGACTTCTTTGTAAAATATGCATGGCCTCATGATGTATATGATAATACCATATTAGAAATGCCAAGCATGTATACTGAAACCGAAATGTCGATGTTCAAGCTCATAACCAAAATGNAAACACCCACATAGCACGTAATTCTTGTGTTGCAGTTGAGTACTTTACTTACCTCGTGTCCTGAATAGAAATGAATTGTGGAAAGGGTCAATATCTTCTAGAGATTGGTGTGCTAATTACCTGTCATAAATTACTATTATTCACGATGCACATTTTACAAAAAGAATGCATTAAAATACTTGAATAAGACCGAAATGACAACTTTCATCAAATTAAGAAACTTGATCTTAAAATGGCTCGGAAGTATATAAATCACCTAAGACAATCAATAACTAGCATTGAAAAACCTTTCAAATGTATTAAAATTTGAATGCTAGTTCATTAACACAAAATGATCCAAAATGGCACATAATTTTGTAAAACTAGTCCATTTGCTCCTAAATAGTGCCATTTCATTTTAAAAACATTTGGAGAGCACCTCCCCTATTTTTAGGACATTCCCACATAATTAAAATCATGGTTTTAAACCTGCAATAACAATTAACAATCCAATTCCCACAAATACACATCAAATAGGATCTTTCGGTAAACTACTTTTACCCTTGTGTGCCATCACAACCAGCAACCAATAGAGTGAAATAAACAATGGGATCAATAATATAGACACTCCAAGCCTAAGAAATCAGGTCACAAACATAGAAAACTTAATCTACTACACATAAAAATACCTAACTCCATAAATAGTAAACTTTGGGGCTTTGGGTCTAACTTTAATCCTCCACTTAAATTTTATGTTTTCAGCAATATATAAGGGTTCCTAGAACCATCATTCATCAAATAATAGCTTTGATTTAAAAGCTGAAATAAAGAAAATTCGCTACAAATTTAAAATCCTACTTAAACCTTACCTTGACTAGTTTGAGTCTTTGCTAGACTTCTTGCCTTCTATCTTCACCAAACTGATTCCCAAGGCTTAGAAATAGATTTTTGAACTTAAGAGAGCCTGAATAAACCACTATTTAAGTGGAAACAAGTAGAGAATTGAAATCGAAGGACAAGACCTAGAAAGGAGAACTTAGTAGAGTTACCTTGACTAGTTTTGGTCTAGCTTGCTTTCTAGAGCTCTAAATCAACTTCTACCACTTGGAAACTCTTGGATATGGATAAGAGGAGCTGAAAGAAGTCCAAAAATGGATGGGAGATATTCAGGTCATGGCTGGAGTGAAAGGAGAAGAGAATGACCTGATTTGGTCAAAAAGTGATACTTAATGACTAAGAAAAGGCATAACTAAATTTCTTAGGGGTATTTTGGGTATTTTGCTCATTGCTTTCCATGTGTCCAGATCTAAAACATCCTTAGCATAGTCACCACGTTGCTGGTCACTCCTATACACCCAAGTGTAGCCAAAGTTGGTGAATCCTAGCTTAGAAAGTGAAATCTAGTCATACTTTGACTTATGATCCTATATGGCCAATCTTATTGTAATTTGGTAGAACCTAGCCCCATAACCAATCATTAAATATAAAAATAAGTCAATTAGACTCCAATTAAGAATGCAAGCATAGTATCAATGCCCAATTAATAGAATGCACAAAATTGACACTATGCGATTAAGTTGAATCTAAGCTAGCTTAGTGTAACTAAACACCAATTTAGTACCCTGATTGCCACCTCGTGCTTACCTGGGGCCGACCAATAAAATGTTATAAATGAGTCCTAAACATTAAATTAAGTCTATTTGACGTGTTAAACACACAGTGAATTCGGCTCCGAAGTGCGTAAAAATTGTATTTTACCGAAAAACTACTATTTGACCTAGTTGTCAACCAACATGATCTTAATGTATGTGCATATAGTATTGCTAAACATGAATATATTCTTCGTTCTTTTCATACACCAAGCTCTCTCTCTGGGGATGTTGAGCCTTTACACTGCATCGGGACACTTCGACAATCATTAGTGTATTAACATGTATGTAAATGCACATAACATAAGGAATGAGCATATTTTTATGAGACTGGTATTAATGACTTCTAGATGCCTAATATACAATTAGAACATGTTTATTATTGGCTCTCTTAATTATGTGAGGAGCTGGATGTCACATGTACATTAGTGGAGATTGGCATGAAATGCGGGCTTATGAGATGACTACTTCACTTTTATTAACACAACTCTGAGTGTGTATCCTAAGTCCGTATAAAGCGATCCGAGTGTTAAGGGTCAAATATAAGCAACTATTACATACACATACTAAGAGTTGCAAACAGAGCCAAGCGACTACCAGAATTGAAATTCTAAACTTTTGTGATGCTTTATGTTTCCCTCTAGTTATATACCTTTTAGAGAGTGTTGAGACAAAGTTGACCTCATTTAAAAGCTTTGTTTGTGTTGTCTTAGTTTTGCTTTTATGTTGTTTTAGTTAATTCTTGCTTTTTCTTTTGTTGTTTAGCTCGACGACGAGCTTTTGATTAAGTTTGGAGGAGTTTGTTAAGTGCATTTTACACTTAGTTTAACCTCCTTTTGAGCTTAAGAATTGCTCGTCTTCCAGCTCTTTTTATTCAATTTGTTAATTTTGATGCATATTTCAAGTGAGTAGCCATTAAATGAAGAATATTGAGTTTTGGAGCTAAATCAAGGGTAAACCAAGTCATTTAGTTGTCAAACACGCATCACAGTGAGCGGAGACAGGCAAAAGGCTTCTCAACGAGTGAATTTGGAGCAAGCCAACACCAAATAGTGGCAATACGGTGCCACAATTTGGGGCCACAGTGCCAAAACTGATAAGAGCTTGGCATCGCAATGTCAGAAATGGCGCCGCAGCACCATGACTTCTAGGGAGTGAGAGCCAATACCTGGCGCTGCAGTGCCACTCCTATGGCGTAGCAGTGCCACTTCCTGGTGCCGCAACATCGAGGCTTGGTAGTGTGGTACCGCAGCGGAGTGGCACTGGGGCACCGTTTCCTGAAAACAATGTGGCGCCGCAATGCCACATTTTGGCGCTACTGCATCGGTTGAACCCTCTCCTCTTATCCGTTGTGACGCTGCTCATGGAAATCCTAGAAGTCAATTCGTTGTCTCTTGTGTTTAGGTCCCCTTCCTCTCATCTAAAAGGGGGTTAAAAACCCTAGCAGCCAAGGGTTCCTAAAGCAGTTCTAAGGGAGAAATAATACCAAAGAAGGGGATTCAAGTCCAAGAAATCAAATTAGAAGCTTCAAAATAGTTTTCTTTCCTCTTGCTCTTATCTTTCTCTTCTATTTTCTGCAAATGAATATGTATCATCCTTGTTATATTTGTTGTGATTCATTTTGTATGAATATGAGCTAAACTTGATTTCGAGGGAGGCAATTGAACCTCTAATGTAATCTAATTATTGTGTTTTTCTCCATTGTTCATGATATCTATTGTTGAGTTGATTATTCTATCTTGAGCTTAATGCATCTATTTTCTTGGCCATTAAATAGAGTTGTATTGTGAAATCTATATGAACTTAGGAAGGGGAATTTAGGTTTGGACATAGATAGAACAACATAAGATTGCCTAATAGGGGGTGAGTATGTATAGAATAGGAATATACCTATATGATTTATATAACCTTTTTAAGAATAACTTAACTTAATGAATCTAGTCAATTTATGTTAGGAGTAATATATTATCTTGTCTAGGTATTTTCACTTATATCTTGGAAAAGAGTTTGTGAATACATTTGAATTCTCGGTTATCAACTCTAAATGGATAATTGAATCGTGAGGAAAATTAGTAGTTGGAGGAGTTAGAGGGTAGATTGCATTAGAGGGTAGATTGCATCCCTAGGTTCCTTCTCATCACTTTAAGAACAAACTTTAGTTGCTAAGTTTCGATTTCATTCCTTGCTTTTTTGCATTGTTATTCACTTTTCAATTCTAGTTTGAAACTATTATTTATTATTATTTGGATAAATTAGAAACTAGTTTCAGTTAGTAGTTAGCATTTGTAAATCGAGTACTCTCTGTGGGAATGATACTTTCTTACTATCTATATTATTTGTTGTGATCTATATACTTGCGATTGTGTGTTAGAAATAACCCAACAGTTACTAAGTTGCTTTGACTGCCCAAGTTCGACAACCTACTCAAATTCACTCTGTACATCATCATGATTTGACTTAGAAAATTAAAGTCGAAGCTCCTGAATTTGATGATCACTATGATCCCGGTGCTTTTCTTGATTGATTAGCTTCTAACAACCAATTACTTAAAATTAAAATAAATTTAATAAAAAGTAAAAATATCCTATTACTAGTTTCCATATTTGTGCCTAGTATAAGTGCGTAAAGAGTTTCTAGATGCTTCATCATTATGTCTAGCAATATGGAAGAGGAAGACCTAGAACAACAGATGAATTACTAGGCAGAGGGTCAATGTTATGCACATATACATGTACAAAATACTTTGCAAGTACATAGGTCATTACAAGTAATAAAAGTGAGAGTAAAGATATTGTTACACGAGGATTACTTTTCTAAATTAAGCTAATTACTATGGAAATAGTTACCTAATTTTATCTATGCAATCCGAATTTAAACTAAAGTGAAAATGAACAGTTATACAACCAAAATTAAAATTAAATAAAAGCAAGAATTGAGGAGACAAAATTCACCAAATAATAAGTCAGTAATGAGAGATTTATGGTCTTGACTTTACTCTAGTATCCTATGATTATCCTTTATAGCAATCATTGACTTGTTCTAATTGATTCATTAATCAAGGATGAGTTATTAACCTCACTACCTCTCCCAAGTGTCAAGTGAAGTCCTATGTATGACTAATCAACTTGGTATCCCTACCTAATTTGTCTACTTAAACATGCATTACGAAACCCTTAAAGATTAACCTAGTGCTATTAGCCTCCCGAACTCAACAACAACTAATCTTATGTTTCACAATTCATCTAAGTTAACCAAACTCTCCCCAGAATTAGAATTCACAAATCAAGGGTAACTAATTCATTTCTCAACAAATTAGAGGTGTTAAGCATAGAGAAATACAAATGAATCAAAAGGAAATATCGTTAATAATTGCAAAAATTCGTAACATAGACATATCTAATATAATCATCTTACAAAAGTTTGTAATTAAAAACATATCAAAATACATCCACAAATACAACTTTCAAAAGTAAAAATAAAGAGGAGGAAGAGAAAACTATAGTGATGAGTGTCTATAAACTATAGTAATCAATTTCTTCCAAGATTCTCCAATAAATCATCCAAGAATTTCAAGCTCCAAGCTCTCTCAATTTGGTAAAATTTGCTCTTTAAAATCACTCCTAAAAATTGTGCCTCCCTTCTTTTTTAGCATTTCTCTTAGGTCAAACTCTAGCACACTTAAGAATGGGTTAATTTCCACCATCGGATGCTAAAAAGGAAGCAAATTTGGGCCATTAAAGAATTTCAGCACGAAATGGGCAGCAAAGGTAGCGAAGCTGTGCCACTGGCTTGTTGGTCTGGTGGCGCAGTTGTGCCCTTGTCTCTGATTCAGCTCCCTTTTTTATGCCATTTTGGTCCCATTTTTCACCAATTCTCAACCAAATTCAATTCTTTCACTTCCTACATCAAAACACAAATTATACATCAAAATAACATAAAATACTTGAGGATTTCACAAATAAACAAGATCAAAAGCACTAAAGATAAATGCGTAAAATGCTCATTAATAAAAATACCCACAAACTTGACCATTTATTGTTCCTGAAGCAAAACAAAAGAAACAAGACTAAAAAAAATAAGAAGATGACAAACAAGAAATGACACAAAACAAATTAATGAAAATTAGGTCTTAGTCCAAGAAAAGTTGGTAGCCAGAGGTATATCTCAAAAGCACAACATGCCTCAAAGCCCAAAGAAAAAGCAAATATTGACATTGACTAGAATTTCAACATCAAGCATCAATTTCACCATATTCTAGACTCTTTAATGTAAATGTGTGCAACATCAATCCTAACTGACCAACCGAGCCCTAGATAAATTTATGTACTTAGACAATCAACGAACGACCTCTAAATTATTCAATTTAGAACTACCATAGGTCCATTCTTTGTGTTGCTCTCTACTATTGTAGGTTATGATGTCATCAAAGTTGAAAAGGACTTTCTATGCTTATAATGTAAGGCCGGGGTGAAGGGTAGATGAAAAGCATATTTTTGGCTCAATTCACCCTAGCCATGTAATGCACGTATGGACCAAAGCATGAAGCTAATGCAAATTATCACTCTAACTCCCATTTTTTTTATCCAAACTTTTATTCAATACTTATTTACACAACCCATAAAAAATAAAACACAAAATCAATAAAATTTAACTACTTTTTTTTTTTTTTTTGACACCCCAAACTTATTTGGTTTTGTATAATTGAGTATTGGGGGTGGTAAAGTGTTTTTCTTTTTTTTTTTTTTTGAAAAATAAAAACCCAAGAACAAAACAATGATACCCCAACTCGCAACCCTGAATCATCTATTTCATGCAAGGATGCAACCATGGCTAAAGTTATAGGTTGAATGAGAGGATAATCAATGAATAGCTTCGTTAATTAATTATGGGTAGTGAAGGAAACATGTTTAAAGGCTCAAATGGGGAAAGAAAGGGTATTTCGAATTCAAGGGTTAGCTTCAAAGACTCAAACGGTCTAAGGAATACCTAGATCATCTCTTTAATGACTCCTAACATAGAATTTCGCCTTAAGCAATACTCAAATAGGTTATAGAGTTCATGAGAAGTTAAAGATCGTCTAATGCATTAAGTGATCTCTAAGCCTCAATAACATCAAGTGTTCACGATAGTGTACTCAAATGTGTAAAGAATCAAGAATAAAGTTCAATTAATGCGATTCAAGCACATAGACAATTCAATGAGTTATGTTTCTTTTGACCTAAAAATCCAAGTTATGTCTAGCATCATCACTGAATTCTAGCTATCTTACGTTCTCAAAACTCACTTTCTCTTTTTAAATATAAAAATGACACAAACACACAAGCACAACTAACAAAAGCGACACACAAAATTATGCAAAACAAAATAGCTAACAAAGTAACGAAGAAAATACAACTGATCAAAATATAGCAATGTTTCACATCAAGAAGTAACCAACAAGGTAATACCAACCAAAGGGCAAGCAACCAACATCAATATAAACATGTTTCCCCGCCAAAGCTAAAATGAACATTGTCCTCAATATTGATAAAAGTGAAAAGAATAAGGAGAGAGAGTATGGGTCATTGTCCTTATGGTAGGGGTCGTTGTCCTTATGGTAGGGGTCGTTGTCCTTATGGCCTGTATTGTCATCATTTCCCAGTGGTAGTGGTGGCGAGTAGGGGTCACCAACTGCCTTCTATTTTTTCTTTTAATGGTTAGGTGGCGCAGCTGTGCCATATGTTGTGCAGCTGTGTAGCCCATTCTGCCCTTGTGGCATAGGGTGAACCATAGGTGTCGCAGTTGCACCACATATTCTGATTGTGTGGTGTGGCATGTGCCACAGCCTTGCACAGCTGTGCAAGGCATTCCACCTCAAACGATATTTTCTAGCCTTTAACAACAACTCTACCCTTTTCTACTATATTGCATCCCTTTAGACCATTTCAAAGTATTCTCAAGTAGATATCTAGTCAAACTTCTTTCAGGTTATAAAAATTGGATTGATTCTTTGCAAGACCTTAATCAGTATGGTATCCAATCCTAGCGAGGGGGCTAAGAAGCTCCTAAAGGCTGGTCATAGCCAGTGGTTAGGTCGCAGGCCAACTATTCAAGAAGTGACAATGAATCTTGTTCATCGTCCTCATTACGAAGGTGAGGGTCGGAGCAAGAGTAGTGGAACTTGGGGCTTCTCTAACCCCTTAGACCCCTCAAAAGCAGAAGGTATCATTTAATTGGTCTCTAATTTCGATTTCAATTGTGGAGTATTGCTTCTAGGTGAATTCAACAGAAATACTAATCGTAGTTTCAGTATTTTAGTAGATCCAGTTCTGTATTACTTTCTCATTTATCGGTGGACATACTTTCAGTAAACAACATTATTTTGCCTAAGGAAGTTTTAGTTTGCATTTATTTTGGCAAAGGTTTTTAAAATAGCCTTTCATCGAGTCGCAAGTGTAGATACTAGATTAATATTAAATGGCAGCTTTTTTCATATTGAATGTTATAATATACTCAGTCCTTTTGAAGTCTTCAATTAACATCATTTAGCTAGCTTTATTAACATTTAATTATATTCTCGACACTCTTTTTTTTTTTCCCATTTCGTACCGATCAAATCCATGAGATACAAGTTGAACTTGTGAGTTTAATAACTCTCTTTTTGAGTTAAGAAAGATCTTTTTATTATGAAAAAAAATTAAAAAAAGGATATTTTTGGGAGAAATCTTACATATTCTAGACAAAAAATGCTGTTGAAATAACTTCATATTCTAGGCGTTGACCCATGCACGCTTAAAGTCGTGAATTATACCTGTGTAGGCCATTTAGGGCAATTCATAAGTCATGTAAAAATTCTTTTTATAAATTTGCATTCTGAATTTTCAGACAAGAACACACCATATAATCAAATAACATATAGAATCATAATTTGAATAAGTAAAAGAGCACATAAACATGTTAAACATTTAATTGAATATTAAATAACACATGAATGCATTCAGTCCATACATTTTTATCTACTCATCATATTATCATCATAAAGCAAATCAAAATATGATTAAACAAAGAATCATGCTTGATTTATAACCTATGTTCTAAGGTTACTTGTAGGAAATACCTCGATGTTCTAAATACTATACAGAGTTGTAGCAAAAACTAAGTGAATTGTACAATTTCTCTAAACCTAGTCATGTTACTAGTATCTTTAACCATAAAAATTTCTTAATGGCTCTAACTACATCCATTGGGCTCAGCCAATGACGAGTTCCATAGAGTGTACTTGGCAACATTAAAATATTAGTCAAAAAAAATTGAATTGTTATCACAGTTTGAGTCTCATCTGGAGGATTGTGATAGTAATAATCACAAGGATCACGTTTACTTCAATAACTTTTACCAATATATCAATCAGGTGTTTTGAGAACAAATGTGAAGTGGGATATTGTATCTAAATCAATATGACTCTAAAGCCTTTACTAACTGATATCAGCTCCAAACTAGCCTCTCAAACAGTAAAGAATCTATATCAAACTGTAAGTTAATTTTATTCTCAAATAGCTTTTCCTTGAAATCAATTTACTTTATGTTAACCTCAATGGTAGTACGAGAAATACGCTTAATTATTTGATATCATGACAGGATTATATTAAATCAATTTCTTATGGCTTTGATTGATGATTTTGTGCATATTCAATGCTCATTTCTTCTTTAGTGCAAGCCACATCCTTTTCTGGATGCTGTCTTTCCAAAAGCTTTAGTTATGTTGCAACACTATTGTTTTAGGATATGATAATTTTTTATAATTAGTCACTAACTAAAAATATTAAGTCACAAACCATATAATAATTATACAATATGGGATTAGTTAAGAAATGTGACGTGTCAAAATTATATTAGGCAAAGAAAGAGTTTGACATTCCAAGACAAGTGTCAAATTTTCATTGGAGAATTGCCAATTTCAAGCCATGTCATCAAGCAAAAGATTATTTGAATACCTCACTTGTGATGAGCTATCAACACTCAATTAGAAGCAGTTTTGGTCATTTGTCAACACTGAATTGGAGAATACAACTCAGAAAGGGATATATAGTAAATTTAGATGGGACAAATATTATATTTAATTAATATGTGAAACACTTGTCTAGCTCATAGGAGATTTCTTCTTCATATGATACCTTATGGTGAATTTGCCACGGAGATGCTTTTAACAAGCGGTTAGGTTCATCTTGTTTGCCTATATATAAAGGCTTTGTACTAATATAATGGGCAACTCTTTTTTTTTTTTTTTGACTCTTAATATAAGTCCTTTCCTTTTTCTCTCTTTGTTTTTATCTCCTCTCTCACTCTCTTGTGTTTGTACCAAAGCCTTGATATCCTTTCTTCACCACTAATGATTCCTATGCTCTCACATGAAGCATTTGTAAATTTATCCTCCACATTGATTATTAACCATTTTCTATTACTTTGTTATTTCCTCAAAAGCTGAGACTATACTCCTAGAATTCCTATTCATGTTCTTATCACCAGCACCATTGTTACCTTTTGGCTTTATTATTCTCATCATCTTCTTTTTTTTATATTTAACCTGTGGCCACTTTTCTATTGTTCTCTTATCACTATCTAGTATCTTAGTTTCACAAAACTTGGCCACTTTTCCATTATCTTCTCTTTTTTATATTTAACCTGCAGCCACTTTTCTATTGTTCTCTCATCACCATCTATTATCTTAGTTTCACAAAACTTGGCCAGCGAGTTTTCATACATGCTCATATAAACTTGCACGTATTTATACACATACACATCTCTACGGACACATATTTGTGCATGTATATATATACACACACACACATTCAATTATATATATCTATATATACATAATTGCATCATTTTCATAATTACTATTATTATTACTGCATATTATATGTTATAGTAATCTTTGGGTACCGAGCTACTTTCTACAACTTCATGCTTGACCTGTAGCACAAGTTCAAGGTATTGTACTCTCTATATTATTGTCATATATATATATATATTTGTGTAGTATCTCTACAACTCGGCGGGTAATTCGTATTGCTGCTCTAAGTACGATCAACTACTTCGCTTCCCCTTTCCCATAAAGTAATTTGTATTGTTATCTTGGGTGTGATATTTTACTTTGCTCACTTTTTAATTATTGTGTGTATTTATTTAGTGATCTATGTTGTTTCCCCTCGCAAACTGGTCACATCGCTTAGTTAAATTTTAGCACTTTAATTTCAGTTGTTTATTATTATTTTCGATGATATGGTTGGACTTACCGCCTCATAACTCTAACTCCTCTAATTAACTAAAACTGGCATATGGACGGTATCGCCTTCGTCAGTTTCTAACTATTTATTTTTCTACACTTTATTTCTGTTGCTGCTTCTAGTTGACACTATGGTCGGTTTATTCATTTCAATCAACTAGTAATATTTAATTCCCCGTCTATTTATTTAATGTATTATTACATTATTTCTAGTCTTCAATCGACAATATAGTCGGTTTATTCGCCTCTGTCAACTTTTAATATTATTTTATTTCTGTGTATTCCCATGCACACTAAGTGAGTCATCCTTGTAACTACCAATCTTGTTGAGATATATTGGAAGAGTTGTTCTCATTGCGACCGTCTATCCTGTTTCGACACATAGAAGTGTTGTGATGACCCAATCTGCGGTGCATTCTAATGATCTAACCCAACTCTCCTCTGCTTTGTTTTAATTAAATGCAGGTCATACTAATTAATCAAGAGCACAACTCTGTCCCCCGAACAACTATCATGATGAATATTTTGTTTTAAGATTTTTACGGAAATATAAGCCCAAAATCAAAAAAATTGAAAAATCCCAATGCACTAAAGTTTTTGAAAAATCTCAAATTTATTTAAAGAATTCCATTTTAAAAGTTTATTTTCATAAATACAATTTTTGAAAATTTATGCAAAAAAGTACGACTTACCTCTTCGAAATTGGAAATTTTCAAAGGTACTTTAGGTAAAGTCGAGTTACCTGATTAATAACTTCAAGTAACTCGACTGATTACCATAAGTAACCCTCAAAGGGTAAAAAGTAGTATTTTTTGGGAAAATGTACTCAGCCTGAGTTTAATGGAGGCAAAAGGAAATTCCCACCGAGTCAAGGACAAAGACAAGATCCTTTAAAGCGACCAGCAACAGGTCAACGAATGCAATCTACTCCGAATCAAAAAGTTGCATGTTCCAAATGTGGAAAGCTTCATAAAGGTGAATGTCTTTTGGGTAGTAGAGCATGTTATACATGTGGCAAGACAGGACATTTTTTCTGGAGATTGTCCCTCTACCTCTGGTGAACAAAAGAAAGTTCCAGCTCATGTGTTTACCATGACTGCAATAGATGCTGAGGCTGATCCATCGGTTGTAGTAGGTGAGATCTCTATCTTTGATATCCTTGCAAATACATTAATAGATTCAGGAGCTAGACATTCATTTGCATCACCAGCATATGTGAGAAAATTGGGCAGATCACATAAAACTTTGAATTTAAGTTATTGTGTAACTATTCCATCTGGGGAAGTGCTATATTCTGGTCAAGTTTTGAGAGCATGTCCAATAAAGATAGATGGTAGAGAGTTGTGGGTAGACTTGATAGTGTTAGATATGCAAGATTTTGAGGTGATTTTGGGTATGGATTGGCTATCTAAGTATCATACTAGCATTGATTGTAATGGTAACAGAGTAGTATTTAAGCCACCTGGTGAAGAGAAGTTTACTTTCCTTGGATCTTTTAAGAAGAAAATGGTACCAATTATTTCAATGATAAAAGCAAAGAAGTTACTTGAGAAAGGATGTACTGGTTATTTGGCAAATGTAATGGATACTGAGGAACTGAAGACGAAGCCAGAGGAAGTACCAGCAGTTAATGAATTTCTGGAGGTATTTCCAGAAGATCTACCAGGATTACCACCTGATAGAGAGATAGAGTTTGTTATTAACTTGCTACCTGATACAGCTCCTATTTCTAAAGCACCATATAGAATGGCTCCAGCAGAGCTGAAGGAATTAAAAGTACAATTACAGGAGCTTTTGGATAAAGGTTTCATACACCCAAGCTTTTCACCATAGGGTTCTCCAGTTTTATTTGTAAAGAAGAAAGATGGGACTATGAGGCTTTATATTGATTATAGAGAGCTAAATAAGGTCACAATCAAGAATAAGTATCCCCTTCCTAGAATTGATGATTTGTTTGATCAATTACAAAGTGCTTCAGTATTTTCTAAGATCGATTTCAGATCGGGATACCATCAACTGAAAATTAAGGAAGAAGATATTCTTAAGACAGCTTTTAGAACAAGATACGGGCACTATGAGTTTTTAGTCATGCCCTTTGGCTTAATTAATGCCCCAGCTGCTTTTATGGACATGATGAACATAGTATTCAAGGATTTCCTCGATAGTTTTGTTATAGTATTTATTGATGATATTTTGATTTACTCACGCTCAAGGGAGGAGCACATGGAGCATTTAAGAACAGTTTTGAGGATCTTAAAAGAAAAACAGTTGTATGCAAAGTTTAAGAAATGTGAGTTCTAGCTGGAGAAAGTTATCTTCCTTGGTCATGTAGTGTCTGGAAATGATATTTCTATGGACCCAGCAAAGGTTGAAGCTGTAAGTAATTGGTCAAGACCTATAAATATTTCAGAGATTCATAGTTTCTTGGGATTGGCTGGTTACTATAGAAGGTTCGTAGAAGGATTTTCTAAGTTGGCTTCTCCATTGACTCAACTGACCAGAAAGAATGTGAAATTTCATTGGAATGATGATTGTGAAAAGAGTTTTCAAGAGTTAAAGCATCGTTTGGTCACAGCTTCTATACTTTCTATACTCACTGGATCGGGGGGATTTGTTGTTTACAGTGATGCTTCAAAGAGTGGTCTAGGTTGTGTTTTGATGTAAAATGGTAAGGTGATCGCCTATGCTTCTAGGCAACTGAAAGAATATGAAAGGAAATCTCCTACTAATGATTTGGAGCTAGCAGCAGTAATTTTTGTATTGAAGATTTGGAGACACTATCTTTATGGGGAAAGATGTCAAATCTACACAGACCATAAAAGTCTCAAGTACTTCTTTACCCAAAAGGAACTAAATATGAGACAGAGAAGATGGCTTGAACTGGTGAAAGATTATGACTGTGAAATTAACTATCATCCAGGAAAAGCTAATGTGGTTGCAGATGCTATAAGTAGAAAGTCACTAGCTGCTATGTCACTTAAGTATGTTGATCAGAAACATCTTTTGATAGATTTGCATCGATTGGAATTAGAGATAGTGCCTTCAGGTTTAATAGAGAAATTAGCAGCTCTTACGTTGCAACCTACAATTTTGGAGAGAATTAAACAAAGCCAGAATACAGATTCTTATATGACAAGTTTGAAGACTAAGATAAAGTTTGGGAAGGAGGTGGCCTTCCAGGTTTCTAGCGATGGTGTAATTAAATATAGAAATAGACTGTGTGTGCCAGATTGAACAATTAGAAAGAAAATATTGATAGAAGCTCACACTACTCCCTACTCTGTACATCCCGGTACTACAAAGATGTATAGGGAGCATGAAGAAGGATGTGATTGAGTTTGTAGAGCAATGTCTCACATGCCAGTAAGTTAAACCTGAACATCAAAGACCTGCTCGTACATTGAAATCTATACATGTGCCACAATAGAAATATGAAGATTGCTATGGATTTGGTTGTTGGACTTCCTAAGACAAATAAAGGCCATGATGCTATTTGGATGATTGTGGATAGATATACTAGGTCATCCCATTTCATGCCGATTAAAGTAACTTATAGCTTGGATCAGTTGGCCCGGTTGTATGTTCAAGAAATCATTAGACTACATGGTATTCCAAAGGTTATCATTTCTGATCGAGATTCTAGATTCATTTCAAAACTCTGGAAGAGGGTTCAAGAGGCTATGGATACAAAACTGGCATTTAGTACAGCTTTTCATCCTCAAACAGATGGATAATTAGAGAGAACTATACAGACTCTTGAGGATATGCTTAGAGCTTGTATGTTAGATTTTCAAGGATCTTGGAGCAAGTACTTGCCACTGATAGAATTTTCCTACAACAATAGTTATCAGACTTCAATTGAAATGCCTCCGTATGAAGCATTGTATAGAAGAAAATGTAGATCTCCAATTCACTGGGATGAGATGGGAGAAAATAAATTTCTTGGTCCAGAATTGGTAAGAGAAATAGCTGAAGCAGTAGAAAAGATTCGTAAAAGGTTATTAGCTGCTCAGAATAGACAGAAGCATTATGCATATCCTAGAAAGAGAGAGGTCATATTTAATATTGGGGACAAAGTATTTTTGAAGGTTTCTCCTATGAAAGGAATCATGAGGTTTGGGAAGAAAGGAAAGCATAGTCCCAGATATATAGGCCCATTTGAGATACTTGACAAAATTAGAGATGTTGCCTATAGGCTTGCTTTGCCACCCTCACTGTCAAATGAACACAATGTTTTTCACGTCTCTATGTTAAGAAGATATGTTCCAAACCCTTCATATGTTTTGAGTTTTGGGCCATTGGAGTTGAGCCAAAATGTGAGTTATGAAAAAAAAACCAGTGGAGATTTTGGATAGAAAAGAAAAGGAGCTTAGAAATAAGACGATTCCATTGGTCAAAGTACAATGGAGGAACCACGAAGTAGAAGAGGCCACATGGGAAAGAGAAGAAGAGATAAAAACTAAGTATCCTCACTTTGGGTAAGTAAATTTCGAGAACGAAATTTAATAAAGGGGGAAAGGATTGTAATGCCCAAGATTCTCACTTACATAATTAGCCAATAATAAACATATTCATATTGCATAATAGACATATCAAGCAACTAGTATCAATTTTATAGTAAATTACTCATTCTGATTGTTAAGTACTTTTGATCTGTATTACTATACTAATGTTTATTAAAGTGCTCCCATGCAGTGTAAAGGCTCAGTACCCTCAGAGAGAGAGAGCTTGGTATGTGAAAGGAACAAAGAATACATTTATGAATAGTAATACTATATGCACATACATTAAAATCATGTCTGTTAATAACTTGGCCAAATAGTAGTTTTTCGGTAAAATGCATTTTTTACGCTTTTCAGAGCCAAATTCATTGTGTGTTTAACATGTCAAATAGCTTTAATTCAATATTTAGGACTCATTCATAGCATTTTATTTGTCGGCCCCAGATAAGCACAAGATGGCAGTCATTATACTAAACTGTGTTTAATTACACTAACTTAGCTCAGATTCAGCTTAATCGCGTAATGTCAGTTTTGTGCATTCTAATAATTAGGTATTGATACTTTGTTTACATTATTAATTAGAGTCTAATTGACTTATTTTTATGTTTAGTGACTGGTTATGGAGCTAGATTCCACCAGATTACAATAAGATTGGCCATATGGGATCATAAGTCAAAGTATGACTAGATTTCAACTTTTAAGCTAGGTTTCACTATTTTGGTCTACACTTGAGTGTATAGGAATAGCCATGAATGTGATGAGTAAGCCAAGATGATTTAAAGCTGGACACATAGAAAGTTAGGATGTGAAATACCAAAAATACCCCTTAGAATTTAAGTTATGCCTTTTCTTAGCCATTAATAGTGATTTTAGACCAAATCTGGTCATTTTCATCTCCTTTATCTCCAGCCACGACCTGAACCTCTCCAATACCTTTCTACACTTCTCTCAACTCCCCTTAGTCATATTCAAGAGTTTCTAAGTGGTAGAACTCAAATTAGAGCTCAAGAAAGCAAGATAGGTCCAAACTAGTCAAGGTAATTCTACTAGTTCTTCTTCCTCAGTTTTCTTTTCTTATTTCAATTCACCACTTACTCTCACTTAAATAATGGTTCCTCTAGGTTCTCTTGAGTCCTAAAATCAGTTTCAAAGCCTTGGGAATCAGTTTGGTGGAGGTAGAAAGCAAGAGCTTCAGTAAAAGCTCAAACTAGTCAAGGTGAGGTTTATGTAGGATTTTGAGTGTGTAATTGGTTTCTTTTGCCTTAACTCTTAAATCAAAGCTTTTATTTGATGAATAAAGGTTCTAAGAAACCTTATATATTGCTAAAAAAATAGAATTTAAGTGGAGGATTAAAGTTAAACGTAAAGTCCTAATGATGCTATTTGTGGATTCAAGTGTTTTCATTATTGGAATAAGTTATCTATACTTGTAATTTGATTGCTTTACTTGGAATGTGTAAGACATTGATCATTTTATATATATTATATCTATTTACTTGCTGGTTGTGATAATATATAAGTGTAAAAGTGGGTTTAAACTTTGTCTAAACTGAAAGGAATTCAAGTGCACTTAGGTTGTTCTAAATGATCCTCTTTGATATGTATATGTGGGAATCGGCTAGTCAATTTTTATTGCAGATCTAAACCATGATTTAAAAGATGTGGGAATGTCCTAAAAATAGAGGAGGTCTTGTCCGAAAAATTTATAAAACCAAATAGTACCATTTAGAAGCAAAAGGACTAGTTTTTACGAAATTAGGTGTCATTTTGGATCATTTTTGTACTAAAGAACTAGCATTCATATTTTGATGATTTTAATAAGTTTTCAATGTTGTCATTGGCTATTACACACCTCATGTCATTTGTACACTTTCAGATCATATTGTGATTGAATTTCCTGATTTTGTGAAAGTTGAGAATTCAGTCTTGTGGTTGTTTTCTTTAAGCATTTTACATTGTAGTGATCATTCTAGCAATAAAATTAATATCAGGTCCTCTGCACACTTTACCACAGAGGATACTGACCTTTTTCACTATCTTTTTTGTCGAATACAAGGTAAGTAAAGATTTATTTTACTGCATCACAAGGACACTAGAAAATACAAGTTGTTTCCTACATGTTTATGTATATTATAGTAATATGTATTATTTCTATAGTTGATGTAAGTTCATGAAAGACATAAGCATAGCATGATCATTTAAGCATGATTTTCAGATAAGTGAAGTTTTACACGCATTAGATTTAAAGTACTACCATTGTATTTATTTTACGCGATATAATTTAAGTACATTGTTTAGCCTGTCTGCATTGGGTAGGTATGGTTTGCATAGGCATCCTTCCCGCATAGGTGGGCATGGCCTACCAACTTCCAAGACTGAGCATTGTATTATGAGATTTATTAGGTGCATTACTAGGTCGGTCTGCGTTGGGTAGGTATGGTTCACATCGACCATGTGTTTCCTTCCTGCATAGGTGGGCATGGACTACTGACTGCTGCGACTTTGTAGTATACTCAAGGACCCTATAAAGAAACGTTTATCAAGAAAAATGTATCAAAATAAAAAGTTATGAAAGAAAGAGTACAATGAGAATTTGAATAAAACTTATGCATGAAATACATTCACGAGCATGCATGATCGTTACTTATTGAGCATTAGCTCATTTAGTTCCTGTGATGCAGGCGAGGAGACCTATATAATGTATGAAGTTACTGGATGGCTAGCAGGCTTTCTTATCACTATGATCATACAGATGCAGACGAGCTTGACTTGTGGGCGATGTTTTCCTTGTATATCGATATTTTGATGTGTGTAAATAGTACTGCGTATGGCAAGATAAACTGATAAGGACCCATTGGTTGTACATTTTGTAAAATTACTTTCAGAAAGTAATGCTACGCAGCTTCTTTTATTTTAGAGTTTGAAAAGTTTAAATTGGCCCACCTTTTTGCAAAACTGTAAATATGGTTTATGAAAGTATAATACTTCCTAGTTTGACCTATATAGTAATATAAATAAGCTAGGGGGTGTTACAGATAAGGATTGGTGTTTGCAAAAAAGAATCATTAACTTTTGCCAAATCACAGACCACAAAGGAGAAACTATTGCCAAGGAAATTGAGGCTTGTCTCAATGATTGGGGCATTTCTAAATTGTTCACCATTACAATTGACAATGTTGCTACCAATAATAAGGCTATCAAGTATTTGCAAAAGAAGTTCTCTACTAAGAAAGATGGTCTCATACTTGGTGGCAAGTTCTTACACTTGAGATGTTGTGCCCACATTGTTAATTTGATAGTAAATGAGGGATTGAAATATAGACATGAATCAATTTCTAGCATTCAGAATGCAGTGAGGTTTGTTAGTTCATCACCTTCTAGGTTGAAAAAATTTAAAGAATGTGTGAAAGAGGAGGGTATTGAGTATAAAGGCCTCTTGTGTTTAGATATTCCAACTAGGTAGAATTCTACATTTTTGATGTTGGATTGTGCTTTGAAGTTTCAAAAAGCATTTGAGAAGATGGAATCCGATGCTAACTACATGAAATATTTTGAAGAAGTTGACAAGGACGGGAATAAAAAAGATGGCCCACCTAGTGAAAATGATTGGGAAAATGCAAAGATTTTTGTAAAGTTTCTAGAGATTTCTTATGAGGTGACTATGAAGTTTAGTGGTTCAACCTATATGACTTCCAATAGGTACTTCATTGAAATTACTGGAATTCAAGAAGAGTTGTATACTTCGGTATTTGATGAGGATGAAGATAGTTTATTGGTGTGTATTGCTAAGGGGATGTGGTCAAAATATGATGATTATTGGGGTCAAATTGAAGATGATTCCAAATCAAATGAGGGCCTACTAATTGCTCTTGTACTTAACCCACGTTACAAATTTACGTATTTAGGCCATTGTTTTAAAGCTTTTCATGATGCAAATACTTGTGTTGAAATGGTAAAAAAGTTGAGGGCACAATACGTAGGTTATTTGATTCCTACAATGAAATGTTTTTCGGGGTAATATCTTCTAATTCACAAGTTCCGGTGCAACAAACCCAACTTAGTATATCTACAAGTATGGGTGGGAGACTTGGTGGGCGAAATAGTCAGTTGCATTCTTCATTTGTGCAACAACGATGTGAATTAGATGGAGGGAAGACCAAGAATAATGTTGATAAGTATATTTCTGAAGCTCCTGAGGATGTGATTGAGGGTGCCAATTATGATGTGTTGAAATGGTAGACGAATAATGAATGCAAGTTCCCAGTCTTAGCTCTCATTACTCGTGATGTATTTGTGGTTCTAGTGACAACCGTTTCTTCTGAGGTTGCATTTTCGATTGGTGGACGCATCCTTGATCCTTTTAAGAGCTCTTTGAGTCCTAAAACGGTGGAGGCCTTAATTTGTCTGAAAAATTGGTTGAGTGAAACACATCAACCAATTGTCGTGAAGAACTATATGGATGAGTCAGAAGTGTTTGAGACATCAGAGAACCTTGAGATAGGTAATTTTCACAAATTTTATTTGGTTGTATTAATATATGTCATTATCATATTATGGTTGTATATTTTTATTTTTTTTAATACTTTCTTTTATGATTTCAGAAATGTCTACTACCACACCCAATCCCTCTGCAAATAATGGAAACAAAGATCACCCCCTATTTGTGTGAACTATGTTTATGAGTTTTGTTTGAGACATCGAAGAACTTGAGATAATGTAATTGCTAATTTGCTACTATGGATTATAGGCTATGGACTTTTATGATTTATGTTAATGAGTATTTATGGACTTCTATGCTTCTACTTTCTATGTTTATCATGTGACTAAATGAAAAGGTAAACAAAGTTAACAAACTTTTATAATTTGAAAACGGTTAAAAGAAGAATAAGTTTGAAAATAAGTCTTTGTTAAAACACCCAAATAACTTCTAAAATGCTTGGCTTACATCTGTTTTCTAAGGATTTTTTTTTTTTAAAGAAAAATGGGCCAAAATTCGAAACTGTCCAAATTGGCACTATTTACCCAACCCGACCCAACCCGATTCATACTCGATACCCGAAAATCATAAAACCGAAATTATTTGATTCGGTTACGGTTATTGAACTTTACATACCCAAACCCGAAAATCCGAAATTTTAATACCCGAAACACATGCATTCGGTTACGGTTATATAAGTTTATATACCGAACCCGAATACCCGAAAACCTGAAAATCGACCTGATGTGTACCCCTAATAATAGTAAGATAGTAAGATATAGAAGTATAGAGGCCGACAAAGGAAAAGAGGTTTCATACAGTAGTTGACGGAATATAGACTAATAGAAAAAAGAAAAAGAAAAATTAAAATAAAAAAAAATCAGAAGTCGGTTAACAATACAGGGCCAAAAGAGTTTTATATTAAACAATTAAAATTTAGAAGTTTTAATTATGCACGTCTACTAACACACAATAAAAGCCCTGAAGCAATAAACAATTCAAATAAAAAAATACATGCCTTCTTCTAGTAAGGCGTACGGCAAAGTAAAACTTTTTACTTATCTTTTAAACAACTAATCACAGAACAAAGCCAATAACGACGATGATGACAATAATAATAATAATAATAATAATAATAATAATATATAGCAACCACTCAAAACTCAAGTGTTGGAATTAAAAACAATTTTCGCAGCGGAAGATTGGCCTAGGAACATTCAAAAATTTGCTCAAAACAATTGACAATATGAGTGTATAGTATTAATTCATAGTAAATAGGAACACACAAAGAGAATAGATCTAATACCTCTTGTGGCCTATCAGCGGATCCTAGCTTTACTGTCTTCTAAACCACGATCTTCCAATCCAAGCCTCAAGCACAACTGGATGAACGTGTGAGCGTTGCGTATAATTTCTTAAAAAATACACACTTTAGGCCGTTGCAATATTCTCAACACATGAGATTGCAAGAGTTTGTTCCACAGAGAATAGGAAGACACTCTTCTTTTTCTCTCTAGTTTATGGAAGCTCTGTAGAAAATAATACGTTGTATATTCTGCTAGGGTTTCACCTTATATATATATATATATATCTATTTATTAAACTATTTAATAAATAAATTAATATGGGCGCGTCTACAGTAGGGGCGCCCCTACGTAGGGCCCTGTCTATTCACCGTTGGATAGGAATCTGTATATAAATAGATTCTCCACAGATTCCCGTTATTCCCCACAGATTCCCATCCAACGATAATTAAGGCATGACCCTACGTAGGGACGCCCCTACCGTAGCCATCCCCAATTAATATATATATATGTTTTACGGAAAACAAAAAAAAAACAAACCAGTAACCTTTTGTTTTAATAGGAAACGTTAGTTTCCTTCCTTTTTTTTTTAATAACAAAACGTAACTTTTATTTTAAATGCACGGTTATATGTATATATATAAGTTTAAATTAATTAATCTAATTAATTAATATATACATATATATATCTTTAAAAAAAAATTAATCGGTTTCTCAATTTTTATTTATTTAATTATCTGATAATTACATATTTTTAAATTCGAAATTTAAATAAATTAGGAAACTTATCTCTCCACAAAATTAAATTAATTAATTCAAAATTAATTAATTAATTAATTAATAACAATTATTAATTACATATAGATAAACTATTTATCTAACAAAGTGTGCAGTAACAGAAATAATGTAATATCTAGTACAGTGTTTGTAAGAGGTGGAATTGGGGACCTGTGGACGTGTAATTCAAGCCCTAATAAGTTATGACAATTAATTAAACTCTTTAATTAATTTGTCTAATTTATTAATTCCAGTATTACTCTACTAAAAATCGAGAATTACACTCTTGAAATTACAGAATTAATTTACTCAGAAAACAGTGAGCAGTCCATCGATTTAATCATTACACGTAGTTCAATCCTCCATAGACAATTCATAATTGGAGCTAGGTCATGTTCCGTTTACCTCTCCAATTACATCTTTATCCTTGTGTACTATTGATTCTCTAGTAAACAATTAATTTATAAATCTATTATAAATTGAGTACTCAAACTGTTCAAGTCCTAAATCAATATACAAGGGAATCATCTTTCTAGCTTCCTAATGGAAGGAATAGATTCTATATCTATAAGCTACATTCTCAGGTAGTCATCTCATCATGCTCCCAAGATACAAGTATTTCGATATGTTTACGAAATAAACCTTTAACAAGTATGTCAAAGAACATAATGTTATAAATAGGAGTCTATAACTACTCAGGATTAAGATTGATTTACATATGATCATCTAGTGACATTATTTAAACTCTCAACAGTTAACGGAATTTATGTGAGATTCAAATTATGTTTGGTCTAGTCCTATATAATCGAATTATATAAAGTACCTCAATTGTGATGTCAATACATCAATAGTCCGGATAAGACTTACATTCTCAATGTTAATGGACCGTACTAATAATATTTAATTAAAGATCTCATACTTTATTTAATTATTACGAACTATATTTAGTTTATTATCCATAAACTTAATCCTCATGTATATAACACTTATATACTAAATTTGTGGTCACATAAATAAATTAGGGATTTTCTGATATTTAAAGGCATACCAATTATGCACAAATTCAAATAGTTATTAATTCAACAAATATCCAAAATATACATGCTTTTAGGGCATAAACCCTAACNTTAAAAAAAAACTTTAGTCAGTTTCTCAATTTTTATTTATCTAATTATCTGATAATTAGATATTTTCAAATTCAAAATTTAAATAAATTAGGAAACTTATCTCTCCATAAAATTAAATTAATTAATTCAAAATTAATTAATTAATTAATTAATTAATAACAATTATTAATTACATATAGATAAACTATTTATCTAACAAAGTATGCAGTAACAGAAATAATATAATATCCAGTACAGTGTTTGTAAGAGGTGGAATTGGGGACCTATAGACCTGTAATTCAAGTTCCAATAAGTTATGACAATTAATTAAACTCTTTAATTAATTTGTCTAATTTATTAATTCTAGTATTACTCCACTAAAAATCCGGAATTGTACTCTTGAAATTACATAATTAATTTACTCAGAAAATAGCGAGCAGTCCATCGATTTAATCATTACATGTAGTTCAATCCTCCATAGACAATTCATAATTGGAGCTAGGTCGAGTTCCGTTTACCTCTCCAATTATATCTTTATCCTTGTGTACCATTGATTCTCTAATGAACAATTAATTTATAAATCTATTATAAATTGAGTACTCAAACTGTTCAAGTCCTGAATCAATACACAAGGGAATCATCTTTCTAACTTCCTAATGGAAGGAATGGATTCCATATCTGTAAGCTACATTCCCAGCTACTCATCTCATCATGCTCCCAAGATACAAGTATTTCGATATGTTTACGAAACAAACCTTTAACAAGTATGTCAAAGAACGTAATGTTATAAATAGGAGTCTATAACTACTCAGAATTAAGATTGATTTACATATGATCATCTAGTGACATTATTTGAACTCTCAACAGTTAACAGAATTTATGTAAGATTCAAATCATATCTGGTCCAGTCCTATATAATCGAATTATATAAAGTACCTCCATTGTGATGTCAACACATCAATAGTCCGGATAAGACTATTACATTCTCAATGTTAATGACTGTACTAATAATATTTAATTAAAGATCCCAAACTTTAATTAATTATTACAGACTATATTTAGTTTATTATCCATAAATTTAATCCTCATGTATAAAATACTTATATACTAAATTTATGGTCACATAAATAAACTAGGAATTTTCTGATATTTAAAGACATACCAATTATGTACAAATTTAAATAGAAAAATGTCATTTTATTAATTCAGCAAATATCCAAAATATACATGCTTTTAAGGCATAAACCCTAACAATCTCCTACTTGCCCTAAAGCAAGTGAGACATGTCTCTCAATCCTAAACCCTCCAAGTGACTCTCAAAAGTCTTCGCTGGGAGCGGTTTTATAAAAGGATCAGCAATGTTGTTTTCGGATGCTATCTTCATAATGGCCACATCTCCTCGATGTACTATCTCTCTAATCAGATGATACTTCCTCTCTATATGCTTTCCTCTCTTATGACTTCTAGGTTCTTTTGAATTCGCCACCGCTCCACTGTTGTCGCAGTATAAAGTAAATGGCTTATCCATATTCGGAACAACTTCCAAATTAGTAAAGAACTTTCTGAGCCAAACTGCTTCTTTAGCTGCTTCACAAGCTGCTATGTATTCTGCTTCCACAGTAGAATCTGCAGTGCTGGATTGTTTAACATTTCTCTAGACAACGACTCCACCACCAAGAGTGAACACTGACCCAGACGTCGACTTTCGAGTATCTTTGTCTGATTAAAAATCAGAATCAGTGTAACCAGTAGGAATCAAGTCCTGACTTGAATAAACCAGCATATAATTTCTCGTTCTCCTAAGATACTTGAGAATATGTTTTACTGCTATCCAGTGATCTAATCATGGATTTGATTGAAAATGACTAACTATCCCTACTGCATAGCATATGTCAGGCCTAGTACACAACATGGCGTACATAAGGCTGCCAACCGAAGACGCATAAGGAACCCGTCTCATATCCTCTTCCTCTTGAGGTGTCTTGGGACATTGCTCTTTAGAAAGGATAACTCCATGTCGAGAAGGTAACTGTCCTTTCATGGAGTTTTGCATTGAAAAACGAATGAGCACTTTATCAATATAAGATGCTTAAGACAGTGCCAAAAGTCTGTTCTTGCGATCTCGAATAATCTGGATCTCAAGCACATAACTTGCTTCTCTCAAATCTTTCATTTGGAATTGCTCGGCTAGCCACTTCTTTACATTAGATAATGTTTCCACATCATTCTCAATGAGCAAAATATTATCTACATAAAGAACTAGGAAGACCACTTTCTTGTCTTTGATGTACTTGTATACACAAGGTTCATCAATATTTTGATCGAAACCATAAGACTTGATCGTCTCATCAAATCTTAGATTCCATGATCTTGAAGCTTGCTTAAGTCTATAAATGGACCTAAGTAGCTTGCAGACTTTCTGCTCTTAGCCTTTACCTACAAAACCTTCTAGTTGCACCATATAGATGCTTTCTTTAAGATAGCCATTCAAAAAAGCTGTCTTGACATCCATTTGCCATATTTCATAGTCTAAACATGCAGCAATGGATAAGAGGATACGTATAGATTTAAGCATGACTACTGGCGAGAAAGTCTCTTCATAATCAACTCCCTCTTTTTGGGTATAACCCTTTGCCACTAACCTAGCTTTGAACATTTCAACTTTTCCATCTACGCTTCTTTTTCTTTTATAGATCCATTTACATCCAATGGGCCTGATATCTTCAGGTGGATCTACAAGTTCCCGGACAGAATTAGAATACATAGATTCCATTTCTTGGTTCATAGCCTCTTGCCATTTTTCCTTATCAGAATCTTCCATTACATACTTGTATGTCAATGGGTCATCTTGGCTACTATCGGAAATAGCAACATGTGCTTCTCCAACTTTCCTGTAGCGAGCGGGTGGTCTAATAACCCTCCCAC
>JXTC01000289.1:210949-224774 GCA_002914845.1 Trema orientale
TTTGATCTAATCAAAATAAATTGTAAAAAATTAAAACCTAAGGAACCATATAATTAACGACCAAATATCAACCATACATCCATCATATGATAACTCATCCATTCATCATCAAATACATATTAAAAATAATGCAATACCCACTCATGCATACAAATAATCAATACTATATACTCATATAACCACTCTGATACCAACTGTTGGCATTAAAAATGATTTTTGCAGTGGAAGATTGGTCCAGGAATATTCAAAAATTTGCTCAAAACAATTGACTATATGAGTGTACAGTATTAATTCATAGCAAATAGGAACACACAAAGAGAATAGATCTAATACCTCTTGTAGCCTATCAGCGGATCCTAGCTTTACTGTTTTCTAAACCGCGATCTTCCAAACCAAGCCTCAAGCACAACTTTAGGCCCTTGCAATATTCTCAGCACATGAGATTGCAAGAGTTTGTTCTACAGAGAATAGGAAGACACTCTTCTTTTTCTCTCTAGTTTATGGAGACTCTGTAGAAAATAGTACGTTGTATATTCTGCTAGGATTTCACCTTATATATATATATATATCTATTTATTAAACTATTTAATAAATAAATTAATATATATATGTTTTACAGAAAACAAAAAAAAAAAACAAAATAGTAACCTTTTGTTTTAATAGGAAACGTTAGTTTCCTTCCTTTTTTTTTTTTAATAACAAAATCTAACTTTTGTTTTTAAACGCACGGTTATATATATATATAAGTTTAAATTAATTAATCTCATTAATTAATATATACATATATATCTTAAAAAAAAAACTTTAGTCAGTTTCCCAATTTTTATTTATCTAATTATCTGATAATTAGATATTTTTAAATTCAAAATTTAAATAAATTAGGAAACTTATCTCTCTATAAAATTAAATTAATTAATTTAAAATTAATTAATTAATTAATTAATTAATAACAATTATTAATTACATATAGATAAACTATTTATCTAACAAAGTGTGCAGTAATAGAAATAATGTAATATCCAGTATAGTATTTGTAAGAGGTGGAATTGGGGACCTATGGACCTATAATTCAAGTTCCAATAAGTTATGACAATGCCTCCAATTAGTAAACTCAGCTGCCTTTGCAAGACGATGAGCTTCACTAAAGTACTTTCTATAAAAGATTTCCTTAAATCTCTCCCAAGTTAACCTGTCAACATCAGTGATTGACTTCATCGAATCCCACCAATGCTTGGCATCCATTTGGAACATATAAGTAGCACAAGAAACTTTTTCCTCCTCAGGGATTCTTATGTAATCGAAGATACTCTCCAAACTCCAAATCCACTCCTCAGCTAATAATGGATCTGTTTCACCTTTGAAAACAGGAGATTTATTCTTCCTGAACCTTTCAGAAGCTAGTTCATGATTTTCTTGTCTAGCTACTACTTGTATCGGTAATTGCTCCTCTCTCCTTTGATCTCGTTCTATAAGCCTCTCTATTTGTTGAGCTTGTCTCTCCACTAACTCAGCCAATCGATATATAGTAGTATCTTTGTCATTCTCTTTATTAGCCCTCTGTTGGCTAGTCTGACCTTTACCCCTCGGCATGATTTCCTGTACAGTGGCCCTTTACTTACAAATAAACATAATAGCCAATAATAATGTATGAATTCAAACTTATATAATAGAAATAAAGTGCGCATATGAAAACAATTAGACTTACTAGTTGACTGAGCTTTCCGTCTCATGATCATACATATGTAGGCAGTCTTCAGAAACGACTAAACCTCTACTCTGATACCACAATTATAACGACCCATAGCTTAACCATACTATTATATACAGCCAAACTAGGAAGTATTACTCTTTCTTAAACCATATCTTTAGTTTTATAAAAAGATGGGCAAATTTGAACTTTCCAAAACTTTTAGACAAAACTACTGCGAGGCATTACTTGCTGAAAATCTCTTTACAAATTGTACAACTAAAAAGTTCTTATCAGNGACGATGAGCTTCACTAAAGTACTTTCTATAAAAGATTTCCTTAAATCTCTCCCAAGTTAACCTGTCAACATCAGTGATTGACTTCATCGAATCCCACCAATGCCTGGCATCCATTTGGAACATATAAGTAGCACAAGAAACTTTTTCCTCCTCAGGGATTCTTATGTAATCGAAGATACTCTCCAAACTCCAAATCCACTCCTCAGCTAATAATGGATCTGTTTCACCTTTGAAAACAGGAGATTTATTCTTCCTGAACCTTCCAGAAGCTAGTTCATGATTTTCTTGTCTAGCTACTACTTGTATCGGTAATTGCTCCTCTCTCCTTTGATCTCGTTCTATAAGCCTCTCTATTTGTTGAGCTTGTCTCTCCACTAACTCAGCCAATCGATATATAGTAGTATCTTTGTCATTCTCTTTATTAGCCCTCTGTTGGCTAGTCTGACCTTTACCCCTCGGCATGATTTCCTGTACAGTGGCCCTTTACTTACAAATAAACATAATAGCCAATAATAATGTATGAATTCAAACTTATATAATAGAAATAAAGTGCGCATATGAAAACAATTAGACTTACTAGTTGACTGAGCTTTCCGTCTCATGATCATACATATGTAGGCAGTCTTCAGAAACGACTAAACCTCTACTCTGATACCACAATTATAACGACCCATAGCTTAACCATACTATTATATACAGCCAAACTAGGAAGTATTACTCTTTCTTAAACCATATCTTTAGTTTTATAAAAAGATGGGCAAATTTGAACTTTCCAAAACTTTTAGACAAAACTACTGCGAGGCATTACTTGCTGAAAATCTCTTTACAAATTGTACAACTAAAAAGTTCTTATCAGTTTATCTTACCATTAGCAGTTATATTTACAACACACCAAAATATCAAAATACAAAGAAAACATCGCCCCACAAGTCAAGCTCGTCTACATCTGTATGATCATAGTAACGAGAAAGCGCGCTAGCCAATCAGCAACTCTATATATCACATATCTCCTCACCTGCATCATAGGAACTAAATGAGCTAATGCTCAGTAAGTAAAGATCATGCATGCTCGTTAATGTATTTCATGCATAAACTTTCTAGAAATTCCCATTGTACTCTTTCTTTCATAACTTTCATTTTGATGCACTTTTCTTAGAAAATATTTCTTCATAGGGCCTTTGAGTACGTTACAAAGTCGCGACAGTCGGTAGGCCGTGCCCACCTATGCGCAAAGGAAACACATGGCCAATGTGAACCATACCTACCCAACGCAGACCGACTAAGTAATGCACCTAATAAATCTCATAGTACAATGCTCAGTCCCGGCAGTCGGTAAGCTGTGCCCACCTATGTGGGAAGGATGCCTTGGCAAACCATACATACCTAACGTAGACAGACTAAACATTGTACTTAAAACATATCTCGTAAAATCAGTACAATGGTACTACTTTAAATCCAATACGTGAAAAAATTCACTTCTTTGAAAATTATGCTTAAATGATTATGCCATGCTTATGTCTTTCGTAAACTTTATGATAACAATACGAAAAACATACAATTATTATTATACATATAATCATGTAGGAAATATCTTGTCTCTACTACTGTTCTTGTGATGCAGTTAAAATAAATCTCTACTTACCTTGTGTCTGGTAGAAAAATAGTGGAAAGGGTCAGTATTCCCTGTGGCAAGGTGTGTGGAAGACCTGATGTCAATTTTATCACTAAGATGATCACTAAAATGTAAAATGTTTAAAGAAAATAAGCACAAGACCGAATTACAACTTTTACAAAATAAGGAAGCCTAATCACAAAATGAACCAAAATGTCACCTACTTTCATAAAAACTAGTGTATTTGCTTCTAAATGATACCATTTGGTTCTAAAAATATTTGGACAGCATCTCCCCTAGTTTTAGGACATCCCCACATGATTAAAATCATGGTTTAAGACCTATAATATAATTAACAATCCAATTCCCACATATTCAACTCAAAGAGGATCATTTAGAGCAACCTAAGTACACTTGAATTCCTTCCAATTTGGACAACCTTTAAAACCACTTTAACACTTGTATGACATCACAACCAGCCAAATAAATAGATGTAATATACATAAAAGGATCAATGTCTTACACATTCCAAGTCAAGAAATCAAATTACAAGTGTAGACAACTTATTCTAACAATGGAAACACTTGAATCCACCAATAGCAAACTTTAGGGCTTAGGTCTAATTTTAATCCTCCACTTAAATTCTTTGTTTCCAGCCATAAACAAGGTTTCTTAGGACCTTTATTCATCAACTAAAGCTTTGATTTAAGAGCTAAAGCAATAGAAATAAATTACTAATTCTAAATTCCACAAAAAGCTCACCTTGACTAGTTTGAAGTTTTGTTGAAGCTCTTGCCTTCTACTTCCACAAAACTGATTTCCAAGGTTTTGAAATTGATCTTAGGACTCAAGAGGACCTAGAGGAATCATTATTTAACTAGTAACAAGTGGAGAATTGAAATAGGAAAACAAAACCTAGGAAGAAGAACTAGTTGAGTTACCTTGACTAGTTTGGATCTATCTTGCTTTCTAGAGCTCCAAATTGAGTTCTACCACTTGGAAACTCTTGGATATGGATAAGGGGATCTGAGAGAAGTCTAAAAATGGGTGGGAGGGTTTCAAGTCGTGGCTTTAGAGAAAGGAGAAGAAAATGACCAGATTTGGTCCAAAAGTGATACTTAATGACTAAGAAATGGCATAACTTAAGTTCTAAGGGGTATTTTGAGAATTTTGCACCTTACTTTCCATGTGTCCAGCTCTAAAACATCCTTAGCATACTCACCACGTTGCTGGTCCATCCTATACACTCAAGTGTAGACCAAAGTGGTGAAACCTAACTTAGAATGTGAAAACTAGTCATATTTTGACTTATGATCCTATATGGCCAATCTTATTGTAATTTGGTGGAACCTAGCCCCATAACCAATTATTAAACATAAAAATAAGTCAATTAGACTCCAATTAATAATGTAAACAAAGTGTCAATGCCTAATTATTAGAGTGTACAAAGATGACATTACGCGATTAAGTTGAATCTAAGCTATCTTAGTGCAACTAAACACCAATTTAGTATAGTGACTGCCACCTCGTGCTTACCTGGGGCCGACAAATAAAATGCTATAAATGAGTCCTAAATATTAAATTAAAGCTATTTGACATGTTAAATGCACAGTGAATTTAACTCCGAAAAGCGTAAAAAATGTATTTTACCGAAAAACTACAATTTGACCAACTTATCAACAAATATGATTTTAATGTATGTACATCTAGTGTTACTATTCACGAATGTATTCTTTGTTCTTCTCACACACTAAGCTCTCTTTTTTAGGGTACTGAGTCTTTACACTGCATAGGATCACTTCAACAAATATTAGTGTAATAATACATATCGAAAGCATTTAATAGTCAGCTTAAGCAGTTTACCATAAAATTGACTCTAGTTTTATGATATGTCTATTATGCAATATGAACATATTTATTATTGGCTTATTTATGAATGTGAGAATCTTGGGCATCACAGGTTCCATAGGAACTGCCGTTAAAGGTGCTTCGACTAAATTTAAAAAAAAATCAGAAATAAGTATGTATTGCTAGGTAATAGTACCATATATTTATTTGTATTGTCAATTACACTAACCAAATATAATCCCTATAATTATACAGATTAGTATAACAAAATACCTTTAATTATCTATATCAAAAAGATATATGTTCTTACATGGACATTCTCTATATCAAATAAGTGAGAAAACTAAATTACAGTTACGCTTAGGCTTGGTCCCAAACTAGTAATTATAAGAATTTGAGAACTTAAAATTATATTTCTTTGGTAATAGGATAAAACATACAAATGATGTATCAAGAACCTATATATGAAAAATGAGAGAGAAATAAAATTAAAACAAATAAAGTAGCAACACCAAATATGAAAACGACAACAAGTAATTTGGAAAAAACAACAACACTAAAGATTTATACATTGATGAATATAAAAATAAAATATACAATTTCGTAATTCCTAAAGTACAAATATCTACAAATTTTATACTAAATACTATGTGGCTCATTTGGTATCAAACCATCCAACTAGCTAAACAATGGTACTTCTATATAGGATCCAAACTAGCTAAGTCTACCAATCCATTGCCATAGTTAAAAAGTGACCAACCATTTCCTTAATCGTCCTCAATTTTAACTAAAAGAATGCATATTGTATTTTATTTTATACAATATAACTAAGCTATAGTTTCCGTATGTTTTAGCTAAGATATATTGTAGTGGACTACACCATATAAGCATCACATATTTAAAAAATACTTAGTTCGTTGCCACAACACAACCCATATATCAAACTTTGATTTATCATCAATCCTAGAAATTCACTAACAATTAAATGGAGCAAACGAGTTATAAATAACATTGTATTTAACGCATATAGAGCAACTGATGTGCCTAAATCAAATTATGCCTCAATTTCCAAATAATTTTCTGTAAAGAATACAAAGAACAAAATTTGTTCTTTAAAAGCAGACAGACAAAAGAAATAAAAGAACTTACATTAACAACACGAGTGTTTCCACGAGTATTGAGAGGCTCAGAGCTAGAAGCCTCAGACAAAAGAAATAAAAGAACTTACATTAACAACATGTGTGTTTCCACGAGTATTGAGAGACTCAGAGCTAAAAGCCTCACCATAGCTAATTGTAAAAGAAAAACCTAAAACTTTTCTATGGCACAAATAATTACTCAATGCTAAATAGTCTTAAAAATTTTAAGCATATAAAGCTTACCCAAGTCCAATCTAGTGATTTGAGCCAAAAGACAATACTTTGGCGATCAAAATCGCCGAAATGAGACTCGCCGCGCTTGAGGAAGACGAAGTGGAAGTGGAGTTGCGGCGAACTCGATTAGGGAGAAGAAAAAGAGAATGAGGGCTGAGCTGGTCTTAGCCCTAATTTATATAACTTTTAACGGTATTGGAACAGAACCGCCGTTAAAATCCTTTCTCGGTGGTTGTAGTAGAACTGCAAAGAAAAGTTAATTTTTGAGCTTTAACGGTGGTTTTGATGGAACTGCCATTAATACACTGTCTTTAAAAAAATATTTTTTTGTAGTATCTCCACAAAAATAGGAAGAAGTAGCCCGAATAAAGTAGAGCACGAAAAAAAGGTGAGAAATCTTAAATATGGTTGCATGGGCATCAAGAATTACCACGATTTCTATAAAACAAAAACCAAAAGAAAAAACCAAGCAAATCATCAAACAATCAAGATACTCTCCAAAACAAACTACAAAACATAGCTAAAATTATGTTGCACAAAAGTTTCACGTAATAAATTATGAAAACAACATAATTGACACAAAGCAGGCATCACCTCAAAAATCTCTTATAGAGGAACTTGAATGTTGACAAATAAATGGGCATCATCTCTTGTACATGGCACCAATAAAAAATACATAACATAAAGATAAAAAAGACTAAAGCCAATTGAAATTTAAAAAGAAGAAAGGGATATAAACTATTAAGCAAATAAAACACAAAAGTTGACCACAACTATAACATCAACTCAAACTCTTACACAGAAATTTAAGTACTAATCCACTAATTGAATCTTCAATAGAAATATATCACGAACTTCTTTCCACTTTTCAAAAAGCAGTGTATAGTGAAAATCCTCAGATCGAGGTCAACTTGTCACCACTTTCCAAATTGGACTACCAATTCAACTACTTCAAATAAGTAGGAAAAAAAAACATGCAACCTAGCAAAGTTACACGCACAAAAACAAAACAAAGTTTAAAAATGTATAAACAATAAATAGTTTTGGAGATGACAGTGCTACTCAAAATAGTGCATAGTCAATTTTGGTTTCTGGAAAAAAGGATCCAGAAGCAAACAATAAATTGAGAAGAACAAAGACCATAAATAAACTTATAAAAGCCATAACTTGATACCAATCACCAAATTAGTATCTCAAAGTATACATAAACTTAAATAGCCAAGGAAAACTATCAATAGAATAATGGTCACAACAGACAGGATGCATGAAAATCATCATTCTTTCCAAAAATACATGACACCTAGCATTCAAGTTGAAAAATAGGGCGAGAGAAGGAGATGGAGTGTGAATTTTATTTTTGTTCTTCTATGATAAAAAACAAACATATTATTTAAAATAAATTAAAAAATTACAAAATCAGGGAACAAGATATCCCTCAAAAATTAGATAAACCAAATTATTCTCATGACATGAGTACACTTTCCAAACTCACAACTCTCGAATTCCTATTATTAAATCAGCAAAAGAAAATTTATTAAACTCCTTAACACTCGTAAACCAAATAGCTTCCCAAAATTTCATCTCTCAAATTCCGTCCTCCATAGATGCTTTATCCTCAAAAATATGATTATTTCTTTCACCCAATACAGCCCAAAGAATAGCCAAAACAATAATTTTCAAAAACTACCTTCTCCAAATGCTTCTGCAGCTACCAAACAAAATTATTAGGGAGAAAGAAGGGGGAAGGGATGTGAATACAACTAGACTACAAAATGAGAACTCAATCCTTACCAAATAATACACAAGACTGATTTTATTTACCACCTAACTGTGCTAATCATTAGGGCATAAACCTAAATTGACCCTAACTATTGTATGGCATCCTTATTTCTAGTTGTGTTGTTTATCAAAATAGCACGGAACAATACCACCAAATAATAATTGGAAAAAAACTCTAATGTGAGAAAATAAAAATAAAAAAATCAAGAGAGAGTGCCACCACAACATATAATGCACATAAGTAAACCTCCTATGCAAATTTATAATGAATGCAACACTTTAAAGAAAACGAAAACAAAACACCAGAATAAAATAACTGATACACTACCAATACACCAACTATCTAGGCCTTGGGGCCTTAGGCTATATATTAAGCAAATAGAACATGAAAAATGAAAACAATTATATAATCGCCTAAAATACCTATGCAAAAACTCACTGAGTACTGATCCTCAAATTGTAGATTCAATTCAACATAAATATATCATCTTCTTCTTTCGCACTTTACAAAATGCAGTGTATAGTGAAAATCCCCTGTTCCAGATCTATCACCACTTTCTAGAATGTAGTAAAAATAATCAAGGGTACATAGTAAAATGACTATAGAAAAATAGTACATATTAGTAGTCAAATTGGACTTCCAATTCAACTACAAATAACAAAAAATAACATGCAGCCTTAGCAAACTCAAACACACAAATACAAAACATTAATGCTTTGATAAATGTATAGACTAGAATAAGTCTTAAATGGATTTGGAAGATGACAGTACTTCTCAAAATAGTGCATCAACAATTTTGGTTTCCTGAGAAAAGGAACAAAATGCAAACAATGAATTGAGGAAAACAAATGCTGAAAATATTCTCAAAAAAGCCATAACCTGAAACCATTTAAAAAATTAGTATCTCAAAGTATAGAAAAACTTAATTAGCAAAGAACCACCTTCAAATAGGAAAGATGATAATAGGATAAAGGTCGTGGCAGATAATAGCCATCCCTCAAGATGCATGAAAAGCATCATTTTTCCCAAAAATACGAGTCAGTCTAACATTTAGGTGGAAAAATAAGAAAAGAGAAGGGGAGGGGGTGTTTGTTGGAAGGCAACTATACTATAAAAGTAGACCTCATTTCGAACCAAAATTATTTGTAAGGCCGATTTTATTTTACTGTCTAAGAGATTAGCAATACCGCCTAAGAGATTAGCAATATATATATACCAAACCTTAACCACAAACCTAAATTGACCCTAACTATTAGTTGGCATCCTTACTACTAGTTAAGCTATTTAACAAATCACCAAGGAACACTACCACCAAACAAAAAAAAAATAAAAGAAAAGGCTATAATGTGAAAATAATTCAAGAGATAGTGCTACCACAATATATATTACCCACAAGTAAACCTCCTACACAAGATAACTCAAATTTCGAGAGAAGGTGACAACACTTTCCATAAAACAAAATACAAAAACCAATATAACATCCAACTCTAGGGCCTTGAGCTATAAATAGTGCCAGTCAAAATAATGCAACAATAATCTTGTTATAGCCTTTTTGAAAACAGGACTCAAGTGAACAATCAATCGAAGATAACCAAAAATAAACATAAAAGTCAAAATATCAGCCATCATTTGAGAACAAATACGAAATTAGTTTTGAAAAGTATAGGCAAAACTCATTGACAAACCAATAAATTAAATAGGAAAAAAAGATGATATTAAAGTTTGCACCTGATTGCAGCCATTCCCATGAGATGAATGAAGAATAATTATTCTTTGATAGAACAACTCTATCAACCAAGCAAGTCAACAATAAAGAGGGGAAAAAGTGCAACTTGTACACGAGAACATGAGCAAATATATCTTTCTAATCCTTCATCAAACCTAAGTTGAATCTAACTATTCGTTGGCATAGAATGACCTTAATTCGAGAAATTTATTAGTACAGTGGGGGACATTACCAGCAAATAAAAGGACGTTGCAATACAAAATCTTGAAGCGACTTGATAATTAGCCACACCCAAACAGCTATTACAAATAAGCAGACCTACTACACAAACATAAACTCCAATTCAGAAAGAAGGCATTTCCAGAAAAGCCAAATTGGAAACGACAAAGAAGCTAAGTAAGATCCACCACTTTGCGTTGCAAGTCACAAACAAAAAGGAGTGTTTCTAAAACTTGTATGGAAGCCAAAAGCCAAAAAAAGTACTTGTACTATTGAAGAACTCCTAAAACATGTACGCACAGAAAGTAAATAAAATTAACGCAGTTTTGAGAGTATAATAATTGACAAGATTGACAAAAGCTGGATTTTTCATTCAGAAAGATATTGTTTACAAAGACAAAAAAGCCTACCAGCATCCAAGCTAGTGCAAATAGCTAAGCTAAAAATGAGCTGACGTGCCCACTAGAGATGAATAAAACATTATGCTAATTAATGGTGCAAGATAATGGGAAAAAAAGTGAAAATAAAAAGTCAGTGTCCAAAATGTGGGAAAAATATAATCCCTATCATTTCCACAATCATAATAAGTCAAAAACACATTTATTTTAAAGACGATTGGAAACACGTCCCTTCAAGAATAGTGATAAGTGAATTTATTCACTTAATTGGTCTTGATATTTGCTAGGTTTCGTAGTGTTTTTATGTTGTTTTCATGGTGTTTTTGTTTATATTGTAGGTCTTGTTCATTTTCAAAACTTTGAAACTCTTTTAAGGATGTACTAATGGACCATTGGAGCCTTGAAAGCAAAGCCTAAAGTGTGATATCTTGAAATTACGTATGACACCCAACTCCTCACCTAGTTAAAATGGCCAATAAGAAATTAATTGCATGTTATTTTATATTGTGTTCTANTAGAATGCTTGATGTGTGTATGGGTAATATAAGTGTCTAATTGACATTTTTCTTAGTTTTTGACACTATTAGGAGCTGAAACCCATCTTAACCTCATGTGTAGGCATAAGCTACGAAAATTGGCATTGGAAGTGCTTAAATGAAAATTTCTTGAGTTTCTAGTTAAAGTAGGGAGCTAAAACACACCTTAAACCCTTGCCTACCTATGGGTTACGAAAATTTTACTTAATTAACCAAGTTCTTTCAGCTTTTAAGTAAAGGACAAGGTTGCACACACTTTGATGGCCATAGTATAATACTAATCTGACCTAGGGAGATTTGTTTAAGCCTATAGTTATAACACGTTAGAGATAACTATTAAGTGTTTTATTAAGCCCTAAACTAGTTTATAACCAGATTATTGACCAAGTAAGAGACAACCTTGACTCCTAGGGAAATGTGTAAGCAAAGGGATAAGCACCTACACAACTTACCTCTAATCTGACTTATGCTTAGGTTAATGACAAAATGAAAGTTAGGGTTCTGAAATCTTGGAACTTGTGCCATCAAGTGGCTGAGCTCAAGTAGTACAAACACCCCTAACCTCATTCTTCCGGCCAAAAACGTCCCCCCTATCTCTCTCTCTCCCTCCTGGTTTTTCTTCTCTTCCCCTAGCAACCATAGCCTCCCTCATCTCTCCATAGGTTTCTTTCCTTTCCTAAACAGCCAAAGCACCCATCTCTCTTTTCCTTGAGGTATTTCCTTATTTTCTCAAACAATTGAAGCCTCCCATCCCTCTCCCTCTCCCCCGCGTGTGTACCCCCTGGTTCTAGTGGCAGCCTCCCAAGCATAGTGAGAAAGCAGCCCTTACTTGTAAACAGGTGAGTAGATTTCACTTATAGGTTGTATATGTGATGGTGATGTTATTTGAAGTCTACTTTTATACTTATTACTAGATATGTGCTATTAGAAGTTTATTTCTAACCTAATAAGTAGAATACTCCATTTAAAACTTTTGAAAAGGTTAACTGATACATATGAGTGGGTTTGATGTTTAGAACTCATTCTAGTGATCTAGCAAGCTAGGAACTACAGTAACAGCTTGTAACCTTATGGCTGGCGTGTAAAGATACTACAATAGGTAAAAGATGAGAATTAGTGAGGGAATATAAGGAGCTGGCCTATATTGATGATACATGAAGTAAAAGATAGGAATGAGTAAGAAAACATAAGGAAACTGATGGGATTAGCTAAACTAGGCATTTAGGTGAATGACATGCTATAATTCTTGGACTTAGGTTCATTTAATATGATCATGGTAGTGGTATTGCTACCAATGTTAAACTTTGATGTATAGGACAGTATAAATATGATAAACTTACTACTATTGTGATTACTAGGAAATACATGCTTAGAAACAGAAAAGAAATGATAGGAAGTATTATTGTCAATAGATGTAACAGTTAGTTGCTAATTACATGGTATGTTCATAAGAAAGAGTACTTAAGAGTAAACCATGACAAGGGTATTAATCGAAGTATTATGTTCAGGAGTTTAAGCACATCGAGCTTCTCGGAGAAAGGAATCTGTCTCTCACTTTCATTTAACTTTCTGGATACCAGGTAAGTGGAAATTCCACTATAGCATCATAAGAACCTATTTATATGATTGTATATGTGAAAGGTGATATATGTATGATATTGAGTTTGATATATGTCTGATAATTGTTCATAGCATTTTCATGAGGCATGTCATGTTTTCATGCACAAAATATCTATTTACAGGAAATGATTTGAATAAAGAGTCTTTACCCTAGATGTTGTTTATTTTTAAGGAGGGGTATGGTTCTTAGCTTGCTGACCTAGTGGGTAGAGGTGGTGAAATCCCTTGAGGGTAATTCCAAGACAGGGTAAGCCAAACAAGAGGGATGTGATATCTCGAATTTCTTAATGACACCCAGTTCCTCACATGATTAAAAAGCCAATAATAACATGATTGCATAATATTTTCTTTCATATATTAATGCATTTTGGACGTATAATTTCGGATGCTTGTTTTAGTATATAGGTTATATTTATAATCTTTGTTTGTGGTAGTTTTGCAGTGAAATGCTTGTGCAGACTCGGGTACATGTTTGACGTTCCTTAAGTTAATTATAATAACACAACAAGTGTGCATTTAGTAAATCAATTATTTCAACATGATAAGGTTATTATTTTGTTACATTAGTAAAATGATTTAACAGGTAAGTTTGTTATATTTTATTGGTATAATTTTCTTAAATTATTGTGCGAGTCTAATTATTATTGTATTATTTGTACTGAGAATTAGTTCATCATATTATTAGTTTTGTTACTTATATTAAAATTTTAGATTTTATTTATAACCC
>JXTC01000289.1:234778-245875 GCA_002914845.1 Trema orientale
AATATGGTTCCTTCGGGAACACTCTGACGGCGGTATGGGGTGGACCTCTGCAGTACACAGAGGGGGTTTGAGATGTATTTGGGACTCGAGACCTCCATACTGCTCATGATATGTTATATGCTATCTGAGTGGCTCAGTATGCGATTCACGGTCTTGTCAGGCAATACAATATACACAGGGATCCCAATCATATGATTATTTGTTATCTGCCATGTGCACTCCGCATCTGCATGCGTTACTTACTGAGTTTTATACTCATAAATATTCTTACATTGCAGAAGGTACTGATGATATGTGAGTTTGGAGGAGGAGCGCTGACTTTCTGACCGCGGCCTGTGTATATGAGCATTTTGACGCTGTGGTTTCCTGATAAGCTGTTTTTGAGTGTGTACATTATGTATATTTTCCTGAGAGGTCCACTATGTGAGAATGTATATATGTATACATCAGACTACGTATAATTATGAGTGAGTAGAATTTTCCTTTTTCTCCCAGAAAGCATAAAAAGTTTAAATTTTCCCCGATTTAATCAGTTTTAAACCGAGTGGCGCCTCCCGATCTCACTGAATAATTTTACGAATATCCTCACGTGCGCGTGTGGGATCGGGGGATGTAACAGATTTAATCATTACATGTAGTTCAATCCTCCATAGATAATTCATAATTGGAGCTAGGTCATGTTCCGTTTACCTCTCCAATTACATCTTTATCCTTGTGTACCATTGATTCTCTAATGAACAATTAATTTATAAATCTATTATAAATTGAGTACTCAAACTGTTCAAGTCCTGAATCAATACACAAGGGAGTCATCTTTCTAGCCTCCTAATGGAAGGGATGAATTTCATATCTGTAAGTTACATTCCCAGCTACTCATCTCATCATGCTCCCAAGATACAAGTATTTCGATCTGTTTAAAAAATAAATCTTTAACAAGTATGTCAAAGGACATAACGTTATAAACAGGAGTCTATAACTACTCAGGATTAAGATTGATTTACATATGATCATCTATTGACATTATTTGAACTCTCAACAGTTAACGGAATTTATGTGAGATTCAAATCTTGTCTGGTCTAGTCCTATATAATCGAATTATATAAAGTACCTCTATTGTGATGTCAACACATCAATAGTCCGGATAAGACTATTACATTCTCAATGTTAATGGACCGTACTAATAGTATTTAATTAAAGATCCCAAACTTTAATTAATTATTATGGACTATGTTTAGTTTATTATCCACAAATTTAATCCTTATGTATATAATACTTATATACTAAATTTGTGGTTACATAAATAAACTAGGGATTTTCTGATATTTAAAGACATACCAATTATGTACAAATTAAAATAAAAAAATGTCATTTTATTAATTCAGCAAATATCCAAAATATACATGCTTTTAGGGCATAAACTCTAACACCATAAGACTCGGGCTGGTGGCATTTTTTGGGACAGTGGTCCTGATCCCGGTGGTGGCACTGCTCTATTTGGCCAGGATGGATGTCGTTAAGGCTGGCCTGCAGCGTCGTCGTATAGAGGGAGCAAAGAAAGACAGATGACAAGGGGGGAGGAGAGTGAAGGAAAGAGAGAAAAAGAAAGTGGGGCACGTGTGTCATTTAATGGGCTCCAGCTTTGCCCTTTAGTCCCTGATTTAAAAATTCTCTCAAATATGTCCCTACAAATTACCGTTTGGTACCTATTTTCATAAACTCTTTCATATAAGTCCAGATTTAAATCTAAAAATTTCCACCATTATTTAATTCTGAAAATTACAAAATAACTATTTTATCCTTTTGAAAATTTAGAAGAGACTGAAGGATGTTTATTTATGTTTTTTGGCTTTCAACTTCTCGTTCGACCCCCTTTAAAGATTTAACTTCGTCAGTCAGTAGTTGAATTAGGCTCTCAATGACAGGAGTCAAAAAGGTCTCGACCATTTCTTCCTCAGCTTTCGTAGATCTTATCAATCAAGCAAGCGAAGAGAACCTAGTTGTACGGAAATTTGATCATGCTTCACAACTTCAAATGGTTCACCTTTTTGTGCAGTAAATTGCAGTTAGAGCCTGCTGAAATATTAATCTTGGGATTTATAATTGGTATCTAATGGCAATTGTATTTTCATTTATTTTCAATAATCATACTAGACTATACTTAATGCACCTTCAGTGCCAATGGCAATGACAACGTAAAAATCAACGTATTAAAGTAATAAAATTATAAGTTGATATTAGTTGCTTAGAAAAACTTAAGTTTTAGTTTTTAAAAAAAAAAAAAAGATATGAGCAAAACATATCATTCTTAAATGCGATCTTGTGTGCAACACTAGTTTTGATTTGGTACTCATATACTTATGATAAAACATAAAATTCAATCCCAGAAAAATAGTAATAATAGCTCCTATAGCAACAACAAATTTATTTCATAAAAAAAATAATTTCCAGTTTATTATTATAAACATAACATAATGAACCCCGGACTTTCACATTTTTGAAAAAAAAAAAAAAAAACTTTGATTTTGAAAATTTTAATTTGAATATTTAATTTTAGATCTTTTTTTTGTTATTATTTCAAAATTTCTTATCAAAATGCAATTACGTGTACACCAAAAAAAAATTCCTCAGACAAACGAACATAAGTCTAAAACGTTAACAAAACAAGATGAAATATTGAAATCCGAATAGTAAAATATGATAAATATATATGTATAATTATATATCAATGGTCACGACTTTTTCCCTACAATTTTTAGATTTATGTTTGTTTATTAGACTTCTTCAGTGTATATGGAGGGTCAATTTTTGTGTTGACAAAGTAATTTTAACTTATAATTGCGTTGATCTAGGGGAGATTTTGAAATAAAAACAATTAGTGTAAGTTTCAAGAGAATCAAAACATAGAGTTTACTATGCAAAGAAATTAAAATTCAGGATTATTTATTTAATTTATTCAATAAGACAAATAATAGTTTTCTAGCAAATTCTCACTCTTTTTTATGAGATCTCATCCATCAGTCCTTGATATTTTAACTTAATGGTTTGTGTTGATACCGAAAATCGGTATAACAACTAAGATATGTTTTAGAGAGAAATGCAAAAATGAGATGAATTTGAATAAATGATACGAATTAAGATAAATGACATTCAGATTTTAGAGTAGTTCAGCTAGGAGTAATTTGGCATATGTCCACTATGAAGAGAGAGTATTATTAGTGTATTTCTTGTGCCGATCCCTTTACATATCGTTTTTTCTCTTAGTTATGGTTGAGAAAAAAGAACTATTTACACAAGTGAGGTTTTTTTGAAGGGAAATTGGGTTCCCAAAATACCTACTCTTGATAATGTTAGGTAGCAGTCTTGATTAATGTGATTGCTTTTGCTTTTCTCGCTTTTTATCTGCAATTTTCAGATGGTTGTTAGATCGCTGTAGCTCACATGTAATATGGGACACCCTCCTCAAGCTTATTGTTTGCACGCATATGAGGTCACTGTTAGGGTTTACGCCCTAAAAGCATGTATATTTTGGATATTTGCTGAATTAATAAAATGACATTTTTCTATTTGAATTCGTGCATAATTTGTATGTCTTTAAATATCAGAAAATCCCTAGTTTATTTATGTGACCATGAATTTAGTATATAAGGATTATATATATGAGGATTAAATTTATGGATAATAAACTAAATATAGTCTGTAATAATTAATTAAAGTTTGAGATCTTTAATTAGATATTATTAGTACAGTCCATTAACATTGAGAATGTAATAGTCTTATCCGGACTATTGATATGTTGACATCGCAATGGAGGTACTTTACATAATTCGATTATATAGGACTGGACCAGACATGATTTGAATCTCACTCGTTGAGAGTTCAAATAATGTTACTAGATGATCATATATAGATTAATCTTAATCCTAAGTAGTTATAGACTCCTATTTATAACATTATGTTCTTTAACATACTTGTTAAAAGTTTTTTTTTTAAACAGATCAAAATACTTATATCTTGGGAGCATGATGAGATGAGTAGCTAGGAATGTAGCTTACAGATATGGAATCCATTCGTTCTATTAGGAAGCTAGAAAGCTAATTCCCCTGTGTATTGATTTAGGACTTGAATAGTTTGAGTACTCAATTTATAATAGATTTATAAATTAATTATTCATTAGAGAATCAATGGTACACAAGGATAAAGATGTAATTGGAGAGGTAAACGGAACATGACCTAGCTTCAATTATGAATTATCTATGGAGGATTGAACTACATGTAATGATAAAATTGATGGACTGCTCATTGTTTTCTGAGTAAATTAATTCTGTAATTTCAAGAGTGTAATTCCGGATTTTTAATGGAGTAATACTGGAATTAATAAATTAGAAAAATTAATTAAAGTGTTTAATTAATTGTTATAATTTATTAGAGCTTGAATTATAGGTCCATAGGTCCCCAATTCCACCTCTTACAAACACTGCACTGGATATTATATTATTTCTGTTACTACACACTTTGTCTAGATAAATTATTTATCTACAATAATTAATAATTATTATTAATTAATTAATTTTGAATTAATTAATTTAAATTTATAGAGGGATAAATTTCCTAATTTGTTTAAATTTTAAATTTAAAAATATCTAATTATCAGATAATTAGATAAATAGAAAATGGGAAACTAACTAAAGTTTTTTTGAGATATATATATTAATTAATTAGATTAATTAATTTATATATAAATATAAACTTCACGTTTATTTAAAAAAAAAGAAGGAAACTTACGTTTCCTATTAAAACAAAAAGTCACGTTTTTTTTAGTTATATATATTAATTTGATTAATATATTATTTATTAAATAGTTTAATAAATAGATTTATATATATATAAGGTAAAACCCTAGAAACACACTATTTATTTTTTTCTACAGAGCCTTTATAAACTAGAAAGAAAAAGAAGAGTGTCTTCCTATTCTCTGTAGAACAAATTTTTGAAATCTCATGTGTTGAGAATATTACAAGGGCCTAAAGTGTAAATTTTAAGAAATTATACGCAACGCCCACATGTTCATCTAGTTGTGCATGAGGCTTGGATTGGAAGATCGTAGTTTAAAAGACAGAATAGTTAGAATCCGCTGATAGGCTACAAGAGGTATTAGATCTATTCTCTTTGTATGTTCCTATTTGCTATGAATTAATACTATGCACTCATATAATCAATTATTTTGAGAACATTTTTTAACGTTCCTGGGCCAATCTTCAGCTGCAAATATCGTTTTAAAACCTACAATTGGTACCAGAGCAGTTATATGAGTATATAGTATTAATTATCTGTATGCTTGAATGGGTATTGTATTATTTTTTATATGTATTTGATGATGAATGGATGAGTTATCAGATGATGGATTTATGATTGATATTTGGTCCTTAATTATATGGTTGCTTAGGTTTTAAATTTTTTGCAATTTATTTTGATTAGATCAAAATATATAAACCCTAATTTTGGGGTACAGGTTTTGTTGTATTTTTCTTTCCTTTTTCTTGTAATGTACAAAGAAAATGATGGAGATATATCCACTTGAAGCCGATCTAACGCCCCAANTATATATATATATATATATATATGGCTTACGTTTTTAAAAAAAAAAAAAATTGGGCCCAAGCCCAAAATGATTATTTAGATAATTATATGGACTAGGCAAATTTTATGAAAACTATTTACAGGAATATCACTTTTTATAAATATGATTTGTAAAAATACCAAAAGAAGAAAGAAGGCCCAAGAAGACCAGCGGATAGTTTTCGGACCTGCGTGCCTTTGACTTTTTATAATTTTATTATTTTATTGAGTTGTATTCTTCAGGGACTCGGCTAAATATCATTATTATTTTATTTTATTGTTATATTATATGTGATATGTATAATATGACTATGCATTATAACATGCCGTTCGTTATACTCACTCATAGTCATTAATAAATATAATGCATACATGTTATATTCATGCTAAAATAGTTTAGTTAGAATATGACTAATTTAATTAGATTAAATAATTAAATAAGAATAAAAATTAAATAATGTGATTTAAATTTAATATTTAAATTTTAGTAATATCACACTTATTTAATTTAGGCTATCCTTATTAATTAGATTAATTAGATTAGCCAAATTATTCCTATAATAATAAATTTAGATTTTTAGAAAATATAGTAATTTATTTAAGACCACTAAGATTGGATTAATAATTTAACCTAGAAAATTATATTAGATATAACAACTAGGTTAAATAAAACATTACATATTTACTAGTAAAAACACATAAGATTTTCAAATAATGAGTGGGAGAGGGGTATATGATAATATATCCTATAGTCTCCATTATTAATTAAGCACTGTGAGATTTAATTGGCACCTAGAGACGCTTAGATTTTGTCCTCCCTACGAAGGGTATCCATTTAAATTAATAGTAAGGCTTAATTTCCAAGAGATAGGATTTTAGAATGTATTTTTAAATTGACCTACCCTACGTCGGCAATTTTAAGTTAAGTTGCTAAAATTCAAAATAATGGGTCACACTTATGAGGATACAATTAAACTGTTAATAGTATCTTGACCATAAAATGGTAGTTAATAAATAAAAGAAAATATGAGATATTGTGATGTTTTATTTATTAATTGAGAATGTCTCAATTTAATTAATAATTATGTGACCTTTCTTACGACGGCACCTAATTAGAGAAAATTGAATTACTGTGGAATTAGTAAATAAGTTTATGTGTATACTTACTTGCATCATGCATCATGTTTACTATTATGAATTCTTTGTGATATTTATTTTCAAATATGTTGAATGTCATTTTCTTTATTTAATTTCAGCAAAACATGTCAAGCCCGAATCATGTTATCACTTTACTTGCAAACGAAAAATTAACCGGATATAATTTTATCAAGTGAAAAAGTAATATGAACATCGTGCGTGTTAGTGAAGACTACAAGTTTGTACTTACGGAGGAATGCCCTCCACAACCTACCGCTAGGGCTGGCAATTCGTGTCATTCGTGTCGACCCATTTAATGTCGTGCGGGTTTCGTGTTACCTGCGTTTTACCTGTTTAATGAAAACGTCAGTCAGACTGACGTGTTAGAATACTTCTAAATATTATAATTATTCATTTACTTAATTTTTTCACTCCAGTTTTACTTTATTAAGGTAAATTAGCTCTTTAGTTTATTATTTTTCATTTAAATCACAAGAAATTTGTTAAAAAATATTTTCTATGGAGTCGTTATTTAATATTTTATAGGGGATGGCTACGGTAGGGGCGTCCCTACGTAGGGTCATATCTTAATTATCGTTGGATGGGAATCTGTGGGGAATAACGAGAATCTATAGAGAATCTATTTATATACAGATTCCCATCCAACGGTGAATAGAAAGGGCCCTACGTAGGGGCGCCCCTACTGTAGACGCGCCCTATTTTATAATATATTTTAATAAAAAATTAATTAATCGTGTTAATTCGGGTCGATTTCGTGTCAAGCGTGTCAACTAAACGTGCGGGTTTCGAGTTGTGTTGGCGGGTCGTGTTCAAATTGCCAGCCCTACCTACCGCTAATGCTACTCGTGCTGCACGCAAAAGCTATGAAAAGTAGACTCATGCCAATAATAAAGCTCGCTGCTACATGTTAGCAGGCATGACTGACGTATTTAGAACTAAGCACGAAAAGATGGAGACTACTTATGAGATAATAGAGTCTCTCTAGGCCATATTTGGGCAACAATCTGATCAATCTCGCCATGACACTATTAAAAAGGCTATGAATACGAAGATGAAGAGAGGAACCCCAGTAAGAGATCATGTTTTGAACATGATCAATTACTTTGGAGAGGCTGAAGTTCACGGGGCTATGATCGATGACCGCATCCAAGTGAGTATAATTCTGGAATCACTCTCACCTAATTTTCTTCAGTTCAAGAGCAACTATTTTATGAACAAGTTGAATTATACAATGACTCAACTGCTCAATAAAGTGTAAACCTTCGAATCGATATCGAAAGATAAAGGTAAAGATAGTTTAGCAACTGTTGCTGAAGTAAATGTTATAGAAGAAATTCCCTCTACCTCTAACAAAAACAAGAAGAGGAAGAGTAAGAGTGGCTCTGGGTCTAAGCCTAAAAAGAGCAAGAAGGACAACACAAGTACCAAGAGGAACAACTCCAAAGACAAAAAGCCTAAGGAAAAATATTTTCATTACGGAGTTGATGGGTATTGGAAGAAAAACTGTAACAAGTATCTCTTCGAATTGAAAGAGAAGAAGAACGGTAAATATAATTTACTTATTCTAGAAGTTTATTTAGTGGAAGAAGATTTATTTGAGATATCTGTTGGTCTTTACTGGAATAAAATTCCAGAAAATATTTTCATAAAATTATTTTCAAGAACACCATAGTTTTGTAAAATTCAGAAACGTAGCGGAATTGGTCGTTTAAAATTTTTCTATTTACAAAACTTTTCTGATCGTGATCCAACATAAATTAACTCTTGATCTAGACAAGAACAAAACCCAAATTCGTTCCACAACCTTCTCGTCTTCCCGTCTATTCTCAAAAGCAGTTTGATTAATCTGGTGGGTGGTCACCTTTTTGATTCCTAATAAAGAGATCCGCAGACGAATAAGAAGACAATCTTCTCGAACCGATTTCTCCAGGATGGCCGAAAAACACCAAGAATTGTGAACCCTAGTGCTGGTCGATTTCTGCTCTCTCTTTTTCTCTGCTATACGTGTAATACTCTCTTCTCAAAGGGGTGTTTTACGTGTAGTTGATGTTCTGTGTAGTTAGAGAACTTTTCTCTTAACTATAGAGAGATTAATAAACCCTAATGGACTTGTTGGGCTCAACTGATCATCAAATAATTATTGGGCTTTAACTTAAGCTAGACAGAGGACCAGATGGATCCATAAAGCCCAAGCTCCAATGGACCATATACCCACTATCATAATTAACTCTTAATTATGATTGGGCTTTGTCCATTAATATTGGGGCACACCACTATAGGCCCAATATTAAGCTCTTGGACTAAATGTCATTTATTTTCTATGAAGCTTATTATCAAATAATTAGCTTGATCCATTTAGCATATACTATACCTGCAGACGTACCCCCAATACAATACCGTACTAGCAGAGTGAAATTACTGTATTACCCTTCTAGTACATATTTACCTTTGAGTTGCAATTTTTCATCTAATGGATAATAATTGTTTACGGTGCTTGTATCTGCTTATAACAATATAGTCAAATTCACATAGTGAATACCGGGGCCCTGGTTTATATTATCCAAATACTTGAAAAAACTCAAAGTGACATTGTACGCTTGGCTTCCATCATGACAAATGTTCTGCACATTTCATACACCTTAACTTTCAAGATACCGGAGTTTGAATCATAAATCAGAACTAGTCCTTTAGTAACTTAAAAAGACAAAACACATGAAAGTAAGTTCGTTAATCATTAGGATTAAGGTTTTCTATAATAGTGCTAGATTGGTGAAATTAGAAATTTAAGTTGCGACACTTAACCTTAAATTCTAATTCACTCGGTCTTGTTAGATGTTGTTATAACTTTCTTATAACACACTAGTGTTTCTATCCGAAGACTCACTTCAATAATTGGAGACTTCATTAATTAAATAGACAACACTACATTCTATAGCATAGTAAATTATTCCATCTTTAATATGCAGAATGCGAACAATTTAATTTAGACATAATGAAATAAAAAATGTAATGTCTCCCACATATGAATTCATCATACGAATAATTCTTTATTACTCATTATATGTCTTAGAATCTTTAGATGTTTGCATAAAATAAACATACACATCACATGCATATCAATGGGATATAAATGAAATAAAAATTTATAATATGGAATTTATTAATAACAAATAGATAACAAATAATCCAATAAATATTTTTTATAATGTCGAAATAATAAACTGCTTTATAGGACATTATTCCAACAATATCTCAATTTATAATAGATTTATAAATTAATTATTCATTAAAGAATCAATGGTACTTACAGATTAAGATGTAATTGGAAAAGTAAACGGAATATGACCAAACTCTAATTATGAATTATCTATGGAGGATTGAACTACATGTAATGATTAAATCAATAGACTGCTCACTGTTTTCTGAGTAAATTAATTTTGTAACTTCAAGAGTACAATTCCAGATTTTTAGTGGAGTAATACTGGAATTAATAAATTAGACAAATTTAATTAAAGAGTTTACTTAATTGTCATAATTTATTGGAGCTTGAATTAAAGGTCCACAGGTCCCCAATTCTACCTCTTACAAACATTGTAATGGATATTATATTATTTCTGTTACTGCACACTTTGTCTAGATAAATTATTTGTCTACAATAATTAATAATTATTATTAATTAATTAATTAATTAATTTTGAATTAATTAATTTAAATTCATGGAGAGATAAGTTTCCTAATTTGTTTAAATTTTGAATTTAAAAATATCTAATTATCAGATAATTAGATAAATAGAAAATGGGAACTAAAATTTTTTTTAGATATATATTAATTAATAAGATTAATTAATTTATATATAAATATAAACTTTACGTTTATTAGAAAATAGAAAAGAAGGAAACTTACGTTTCCTATTAAAACAAAAAGTCATGTTTTTTTAGTTTTATATATATATTAATTTGATTAATATATTATTTATTAAATAGTTTAATATATATATAAGGTAAAACCCTAGAAACACACTACATATTTTTTAATACAGAGCCTCTATAAACTAGAGAGAAAAAGAAGGGTGTCTTCCTATTCTCTGTAGAACAAACTCTTATAATCTCATATGTTGAGAATATTACAAGGGCCTAAAGTGTAAGTTTTAAGAAATTATACACAATACCCATACGTTCATCCAGTTGTGCTTGAGGCTTAGATTGGAAGATCGTGGTTTGGAAGACAGAAAAGCTAGGATCCACTGATAGGCTACAAGAGGTATTAGATCTATTCTCTTTGTATGTTCCTATTTGCTATGAATTAATACTATGCACTCATATA
>JXTC01000289.1:254091-266550 GCA_002914845.1 Trema orientale
ATCTAGCAAATATCATAATTGCATATAAGAGAAAGTTGTTCATACTCAAAGGGTATAATTGGAAATATGCTTTTTAGGACAAAAATCCCAACACTTTTTTGACATGGTGCAAGGTGAATATAGCTATCAAACCACCACTCATTTGATTGTCTGTATGTACTATGAGCTGAGAATGAGGTAGGAGGCCGAACTAATTGAGGCCGTACTGATTGCCGAGATGATTGTAGTTTGTCGACGAGAATTCTTATTTTCATTGTCGAACTTCTTCCGACATTGCTCACATTAAACTTATAAAAATCATTGCGAGCGATTTGGTTTTTACATATACTTGAAAAAAGTGTTTATATTTCATAGTATAAAATAAGCAGTTTGACTTAGCCACAATTTTGTTTTAAAATTGCTTCGTTTAAGGCTAAGACCTTCAATTTCTTGTTGAGGACCTAATCTCATTCTAGTACTTATCACGATCCACGAACGCGATCTAACTATCTCGAATATGGTAGTTTTATTTTTTAAAACCTCGAATTCTTTGAGCACCTGAACACTCGATCGCTCGAAGACACGAGCATTCGAACCTCAAACACTTGAACGCTCGATCACACAAACACTTGAACATTTGAAGCTCAAAGACTCGAACACTCGAATTTTTAAATACACATACGCTCAAACTGTAGCATTTGAATATGATTATCTATGTTTCACTACATATTATGCCCCCCATAGTCTGGAGGTATCAAAGCAACAAGAAACTAATTATTGAAGGAGTTTTACTTAGACAAATTCAAAATATGAACTTATCATTATTCGAGTAGAATTATCACAATGAAAGGAAAAAACACAAGACCTAATAGTACTTCCCGTATCTATACTTGTTCTCGTTCTTCCTTTAGAAGGTCGAGATTTCTTTAAAAAAACTTGTGATTAGTCTCTTGGTTGTAAGCTCCCACTATTTGAGTTTCTACTACAAGCTCTACAAGGATCATCGCTTCTGTGCCATATATCCTCTCGAATGGAGTACTCTTGAACTGTGTTATTATCTGACACGATTTTCTCTAGAACTCCAAATCTGTACATTATGCATCTTGTGACGAATCTAATAATTTTACTTAGCAATTCGCATTTTATTGTAATGGGAAAAGCCTTGTCGCATTGTTGTGCATAGCCTATGACATCCTTTCTCCATGTTGGCTAGTTGTATCCTTGAAGCATATCTTTTGAAGTCTGCCCCCAAAATGATTATCATGAAATGTGGCGGGACTAAGAAACCTCATCGATGCAGCTTGTCATCTCATCTGGCTTCTTCTTCTCCAATGGGCAGCTTGCCATCCATTAGGTACGGATAGATTGGATCTATCTAGACGACTTTACTTTTTCTCGTTCAATTGGAATTAAGCAAGCTTTTTCTACATATCCAGTCTTCTTCTCCTCGTCGATCACACGAGGATCTAGAATCTGATTGATTCAGCCGCGGACTCGCGATCTGCAGCACGCACATCTAGGCCTTCTCGATCTTTTTCCCAGTAGTCATGATTGACTGGTTGTAGCATTTATGAGTTTCTTTCTGCTCGTCTTGTAGAATTCAAATCTCTTTTGGAGTTCGGAACTTCATCACCAAGTAATGGATCGAGGTGATGGCCTTTAGTTCTTGAAAAGACGACCTTCCAAGGACTTCAGTATAGGCCGTTGGGATTTCCACAATGACGAAATCGGCCATGACTTTTGTTTATTGAGGTCGTGCTCTCACAGTAAGTGCAAGCTGAATTACACCTACAGGCAGGACGCTATCACTAGTAAAGCCGTAAAGCTTGGCTGTAGTTAGCTTCAAGAGTTATATACCCAAACCTATCTTCTTGAGAGGGCCTAAGTATAGGATATCCACCGAGCTTCCATCGTCAATCAGAGTTCAGTGGACGAGCATGTTATTGATCTGAAGAGTAACGACAAGCGAGTTGCTATACCGATAGTGCATGTCACAAGCATCCTCCACATTAAAAGTAATGATCAGCTCGAGGCGAAGGACGTCTATTCTTGAAGCTTCTCGACTTGTGCAAGCTGAAATTCTAGTAATATGAGGTCCTCTAAAGATAGTCCTAATTTCACCTCGAATCAGGTTATCGCGAGCTGGAGAAGCTGATCACTCGTTACCGTCCTCTCTTTGATCATAGTATCTCCTTTGTTGGTATCTCTCGAGGTATTCCTGCGTGATCAGCTCCTCGATCTCATCCTTTAGGAAGTAACAGTCACCGGTGTCATGACCGTTATCGCGACGGAATTGGCAGTACTTGTTCTAGTCAATTCTTGCATCTTTTCTCTTGATAAGAAGAGGTCGCCTATAGGGGACTCTATCTTCGGTGGCCATCATGACGTTCTCTCTATTATAGGTGAACTCGGTGCAGTACGTGAATTTGGGAGAGCACGGGTACCTTCATTCCTTTGTGTGAGGCATCTTTTCTGAAGAACATGCGGCTTACTCACTGTCACCTTTTCTCTTGTCCTTATTTCCCTTTTTGTTAGACTCGCCCTAATTCGAATAGTCTGTTGAATTTTATGCATTCTCAACACGCATGTACTTCTCCGCTCTCTGGTAGAAATCCTCCATATTGTTGTAGTGGACTTTCAAGAGATTCTTCTAGAGAGGTGTTTGGGGACGGACACCTCCTGCCAGAGCCATCAAGAATCCTCCCTCCGGCTTACTCACTGTCACTTTTACTCTTGTCCTTATTTCCCTTTTTGTTATACTCACCGCAATTTGGATAGTCTGTTGAATTTTGCGCGTTCTCAAAACACATTTACTTCTCCACCCTCTGGTAGAAATCCTCCATATTGTTGTAGTGTACTTTCAAGCGATTCTTCTAAAGAGGTGTTTGGGGATGGACACCTCCTGCCAAAGTCATCAAGAATCCTCCCCCTGGTGCCTTTGTTGCTTTGGTAGCTTCTTCGTTAAACAACTTTAAGTAAAAGAGGATACTTTTGTTCTCCCCCTATTTGACATTGAATAGTGCCAACAGGGGGTGGCGCAAGCTCTAGAGGCCTAGAACTAGCGGATAAAGTCTTGGAGGAACTATTGCCATGAGTTTATCGATCCATCTGGCTGGTTTTTGAACCACTTCTTACCTTTGGCTAGTGTAACGATAAAACATGGGTATTGGGCTAAGAGTTGTACTCGATTTAGATCCATAGAAGATTATTGAATAAGTCTAGATGGTCCCGAGGGTCTGTCTTTCCCTCGTAGGTAGTGATGGTTAGCATCTTACAACCATAAGGTAGAGGAGCTTTCTGGATCTTAGGTGTAAAGTGCGAGTAGTCTCCTTTCACCCGACACTCCTCGCAAGCAGACAAGTGGTTAAGCTCTTTTTGCATGCAAGCTACCTCTTACGCGAGCTCGTCTTTGATTGGGACCGAAACAGTCGAACCTTTGTCAGTCGCAATCCGTGAGGAGGTGCTCGCTCTTTGCTGGTTCAAGTAATTATGGAGATCATATACTCACTCTCGATTAGTATCTCTTGCTACTCGGCCAACTCTCTCAAACACACTGCCTGTTGCTTGCAACTCGGTCGCTTCAGGTTGCGACTTGGTCATTTGTTCTTGCCGACTAGCTCGGGTATTCTCCCGAGGTGGTCTTGGAAGGAGATCTCTTATGCTCATCTAGCTAGCTTCATGTGCATCTCTTTGATCACGAACTCTCGAGCCCTTGATCTTATGAACTCTCGAGCTCTCGATCTCACCAACTCAATGAACGAGACTTCTCATGATCTTATTGTTTATTGAGCTGAACGTGATCTTGGACATGCTCACTATGCTCTGCAGCTTGCACCAAATCATCGGGTTGATCACGATCTCGACCATAGTCACGATGCTCGTTTTAGGGCTGATTACAAGCCAACCGCTCCAGAAGATTCTGGATAGAGTTGACGGTTGCTCGCAACTTTTCCAACGTCTCCTCTTGTTGAAGCTGTTGGGCTTGTAGCTTGGCTATCTCCGCAACTCGTTCGACATCATTCATTGTTTCTTTCCCAGGTCGCTTCCTGGTTTCACCCTAATTAGTGCCGACAGTCTCACTACTTCTACCAGGCTTTAGGTGGTCATTTATGGGAGCGGCAGCCCCAAATTGCGTCGGCAGATCTTCAACATGAGTGCCCTGCGATCTTGCAATGACAGCATCTCCAATCTGGAAGTTTTGGCATCTTGTTAATGAGTTTGCGAATTTGTTGAAAATTAAAAAAAAATGTGATTTTGGCTAGATATTTTTACCGAAAGTCCTCCTTCTAGTGTCAAATCGTTGATACCAAAAGTTGGTATAACAACGGGATTGATAATTTGTGATAAAAACTAAGAATAAAAAATAGAATAATAAAGTAAATGAAGAACATGAATCATTTTAGAGTGGTTCAGCCTTTCAAACGAAGAGCCTACATCCACTATAGTTACTATTATTCTTTGGGTTTGCTAGTTTATAAGAAAGCCTTCAGGTGGGGTCCCCTTTTCTCTATTCAAAAGCCTTGTATTTATAGGCTCTTAGAGATTAGGTTTCCCACTAAAGATAAGGGTAATTGAATATTTGAAAAGATTACAAAAGATAACAACAAATACAAATTGAATTCGTACTTATCTCCTCAGGATCTAGTAAATCTTTTATTTATATATCCTTATCCCTAAAATCCTGTAACTAATCCCGAATATCTTGTGATTTGTATTTTGAATGGAAGAAATCTCGGAATAAAGATCTACTTTATAATGCCCGAACTCCCACATTGGATATGCTCTGGGAAGATCATGAGCATTTAAGTGGTGGTCCATGAGCTCAAAAGTACCTTCAAACTAGCACTTTTGGGTGAGGCCCAGTAGTGTTATATTTGGTATTCAGAGCCGACCCATTCCATACCTATGTAGGCCTTGAAAGGCTGCCACGGGTCGAAATCGTGGTGAATATGGATCCCGCTCATAAGGGTTACATGTGGGCTATTGAATGTGGATCCCCTAGCGAGGACGCTAGGCCCTTAACGAGAGAAGATTGTAACACCCCAAGTCCCACATCGGGTATGCTCTGGGAAGATCATGAGTATTTAAGTGGTGGTCCATGAGCCCAAAAGTATCTTCAAGCTAGCACTTTTGGGTGAGTCCCAGTAGTGTTACATACTCGCTCATTCACTGTGTTCGACCTCCTCATTCTCGACCAACTCGTAAATGAGTTATTGCTCCTTCAAGCTAGCTGATTAATAGCTTGTGCATCTTCATTATCTTGCATGTGAACGAGCTTCGAACAAGCTCACTATTCTCAAGCAGCTGCGAATTTAGTGATAACAATCACTAATGAAGAAAAACCAGATATTTTATCATTCCTTTTAGCATTTACCAAAAAGGAGAAACAATCACCCAGTCCAATAAAAGTTGAAAACAAATAGAAAAATAATGAAAATAAAATTTCCAAGGGGAAACATTAACTTGGAGAGAAAAGAAAAAAGGTTCATAAAATATCTTATCCTAAATAAATCAAAATTAAAAATAGTAAATGATCCACACAATATTGGAAAATAATTGTTTCAAAAAAAAAAACACAAAATAAAATGAACATGGGGTGGCTGAAGTCAGAGGGATATGAGAAAGAGTAGGCTTAAACACAGTCAATTGATTTTAGTTGATCGTTGATCACCTCTACCCTAGATTCAGCAGACTGGTTTCAGCTTTCTCGTAGCCCACATTGTTACATGTTCAGTTGTGAACCACTTGGCTGAAGAGGAGAATGGAGAAGTGTGCGAAATGGAGAAGCAATTCATCTTATTAAGAATAAAAACATTTAGACTCTGATCTCTAGAAAGGAAAAAAAAGAAGGTACAAATATACATAAAGAATGGTAAAACAAGGTGATAATGTGTTTTTTCTCTGACTACTATTTTCCTGGAATGACACGAAGAAAAATAAAAATATAAATGAAAAATAAAAAACCACCCACTATACGACAAAATAGATGCACGAATAAACAGTAAAAAAACCCAAAATATATGGAGAAAAAACAAAACTTTCACTCACTCTTTTAATATAGATAAATAAGAAACCGTTGACATTTAAAATTTTTAAATAGTTTCAAGTTAATTCTTTTTGACACTTTGGGATAGTATCATTTTATACTTTGTATTTTGACATTTTATTCAATTTAGACCTTGTGTTTTGATTATTATTAATATTGATCCTTAGATTTAAAATCTATTATAAATTTATACCCTGACACCAATTTAGAGCAATTAATTTACCAAGATAATTTCATAACTTATTATCGGATCACTTTTTATACATTTAATTTTAAGTTTTTAAACGGCGTCTCGATAAATTAACTTTAAATTGGTATCAAGGTATAAGTTTGTAACAGATTTCAAATCTAAGGGCAAATGTTGATAATAGCTAAAATACAAGATATAATTTGAACTAAGTGTCAAAATATAAGGTATAAAAATAATAATATCTCCAACTAAGTCTTTAACGGAAATTGACCAAAATGGAACTTTTCAAACATTTAAGAATTAAAAATGAAATTAGTTCAAAAAAACATAGTATTTAAAAAATCGTAGCCATTGTTGACATCTTTTCTTCTCCTTCTTATAGGTTTCGTACCTTAATTTCTACCCAGTCCCTCTCTGGTAGAGTTTTTCATTTCCTTTTTGTTTTTATTTTTCAGTTTAAATAATCTTTCCATATGTTTAAAGGTATTTGTCCTCTTAAATTTAACACTATGGAGGTTTTTTGCCACCTAATTCTAGATTTGTGTGGGTTTTATTTGGTTTTATATGTCTTTTTACTATTTTCTTCTGGATTTAATAGTTCATATACGATTCAATTTTGGAAGAATATTTTTAATCGAAGATCGATATTTGCAGAAGATTCATTTTCACATCAATTAAATAAGTCAACCTAGGTGGTGGTGTGGATGACATTTTAAAAGAGTGAAAGATATATCTCAAGTTGAGTTCTAGTCATACTGTCACAATCTAAACCCCGAGTCAGTGGCATAATAGAAATTTTACAAGCAAAAATTTTATAAATTATTTTTACTAAATTATTGGAGAAAGTTCTATAATTTCAAAGTCTTTCAAAACGAAAGACATTATTAGAAACGACAAAGTTCTATTTTAAAGATCCTTACAAAAAGGATGATTGTTTTAAGAGAAAAAGAACATCCATATTAAAGCTTTACGGATTCCCCCGCGAGTTGATTTTCAAAATTTACGAACATCCATATAACGAGTTACCTTCCCTGGATATTCGAGTTCTACTCTAAGGAGAATAACGAGGGAATTAGGACGAATAGCATCAAAAGAAACATACTTAGCTAATTTCCAAGTAGTTTATGAGATATTCCTCAAATACATTCTCAAGGCCTTTTTAAACACAAAAACCATCACAGGTATGATCTCAAATAAATCTAAAGCATACAGCTCTAATACCATTTTTCTGTCACGACTTGAACCCCGGGTTAGTGGAAAAATGAAAATTTTACAAGCTGAAATTTATGAATTATTTTTACAAAATTATTGGAGAAAGTTCCATAATTTCGAAGTTTTTCAATGTAAAAGATATTATTAGAAATGACAAAGTTCTGTTTTCAAGATCCATACAAAAACGATGATTATTTTAAGAGAAAGAAAATCCTTATAAAAGGTTTACAGATTCTCCCACAAATTGATTTTCAAAATTTGTGATCAACTGTAAGTTTAAACGTTGTAAACTAAGAACTTAAGACTTATAAGAATGTCCATTAAAAATTTCCAAAACATCATCATATTAAAAATCTCTAATCATTTATATCAAAAAAAAATCTCTAACCATTAACACAACTCTCTCATACACCCATTTCTAAATAAAATTAATGGTGCTAATTAAGTACAAAGAATGAAGGAAGATCTACAAGCTGATATGAGCCTATAGGGAATTGCTAGCACTGTAAAGGAGCAACCCAAGTGATTATATACTGACCAATCGCTGTTTATTGTGGCATTAAACCTAAAGGAGGAGAAAAAATAGGGAGTGAAAATGTGAATGCTCAGTAAAGATTCGATCACAAACTTTTAGCAATAAAGAATACATTAATTTTGTAAGATCATGCATGGTTAGTTCCTTGATCCAAATAGCTTGTGCAAAAATAACAATTAATAAATAGATTTAAGAAAATCCATTTTCACCAAAAACAATATCAAGCCATAATCCATATATAGTACATACCATCTAAGTCCACCATAAGTGCACTAATATCATCTTGCAAAATATTCCATAGTGCCTAATTTCCGAGTGTTCTATTGGAATAATGTGATTCTGTCAACTGCGTGAAGATAATAATACAATGCAAGTGTATGTGACATGAAGTGGATATGTACTTTTCTATCATTAAATAATAAAAGTAACCATGTAGTCATTTTTGTTTATCCAAATCCATATTTGAAATGCATTTTTTGAAAACACACATATTTCCAAAGATTTCGGCAGCATAACGGCTATATAAAAAATAATCACAGATTCAAAACCTGCATAAAAATCAAATGTAAAATCCTAAGTTCACTAAGATAATTTCATATCATAAAATTTTACTAAATCATATTTTAATAATTTTTAATATTACGAAACTCAAATTTACTCAAATCAATTTATGATAAAAACTAGTTTCAAAAGCAAGTGATTGAATCCCTGCATCACTGGATTAGCTACAACTTAAATCGCGCACCTGAGAATGAGCTAAAAAAACAAATTGAAACTGAAACTACTACATGAAGATGGCTGCCCTACAAAACAATGGCGAAAATCAGCAAACTAAGTATTGAATCAAAGGTCTCGACGAGAAGTTTCATTTGATAACAAGATCACACTGATTGGAGTTAGGGTTTGACCGAGACATGGTAAAATAGCTGCGAAAGTATTGTTTTTTCAACGAAGCTAGCTCTGATAAGTTTCCAGCAATTTCTATTGACTCATGCTTTGTCTTATTAATCATATTATTATGTTTTGAAGTTAACAAACATATGATTAAAAACTAATAATCTATTTGAGTGTGTAGCAATCTAAATTGAAAGGATCACAAGATATTCAAGATGGATTAGGGAGAAGAGCTTGAAGGCAAAGTTCAAGTATACAAGACTTAGACTAGCAAAGGTTAAATATTTAGTTCTTGTACTTGAATACTTGTTTACATATATTATGATCTTAATGGCTCAAATTTTTCATAAAATTGGAAATTTTCAAACCAACACTGTCAAACTTGTTTATATCTAATTAAAATATAAAATTTATTTTATACAAGCTTTCAAATTGATTTATGAATTTCTACAGTATCCATATTTCATAAAAATCAATTTTAGAAGTAACAATTTTGAAAAGGATCGAAAAAGACTTGAAATAAAAATGAAAAACTGCTCTCGGGTGTTTTCAGCAGATCGATTCTCATTTTCGGTCTGCCGATTCTCTGTCTAATTTTTGGATAGATTTTTAAATTCAACTATTAGAACCACACTTTTAATGGCTTTCAGTCGACCGAAAGTGTATTTTCAGTCTACCGAAAATGACAGATTGTCTATCAAACAGTCTAAAATGGCTAGTTTTCATTTAAGTCTATAAATAGAAGATTTTCTAACACTTGAAACGACTTTTGAATATTCCTATATAGCTTTAATTATCCTTTACAGTTGTTCAAATCAATGTTTGTGATTCAAATTTTCAAATCCACTTTTTCACAAAAATCACTTGAGCCAAACTAGATTATATCTTGTGTTCTCATTTATTTTCTATAGGCTTATTTTCTATCAATTATCTTCTTAAGAGAGATTCTAGTTGAGTATTTCAACAAACAAAAACTAAATTTTATTTGTAAGATGAGGTTGACATCGGATTCATAGACAACTTAGTTTAGGTGAGATTGGTACCAGAATCTAAACAATCTATATTAGGCATGATAGAGCTGGATTCAAAGCTATTGTAAACGTGTGAGTGCGCCTAAAGAGAAATCACTCGTTATGTAAAAGGGTCGGTCAAGCCCATTCTCTTGATCCGATAGTGGAAAGCTTGAACTGGGTTGCCAAGAGCCGGGGACGTAGACAAACCATCGTATTTGTTGAACCTCGTAAAAATAGTGTTTGTATTTCTCTATCCCTATCTCTTTATATTTATTTATCTTGACCTTGTGCATGCTTTTAGCTATTTTTACTTGATATTATTATTACTTATATAATTTATTTGCTTATAAAGAAAAGTTTGAAAAAATTTTTAAAACACAATTCACCCCCTCTTGGGTCAGCTTATCTTGGACTAACAATTAGTGTCAGAGCTTAGTGCTCAAACTTTTAGAACTTAATCGTTTTTGAGATGGCCAGCCCAAACAACTTTTCTTTTCAATATGAGGGGTTGTCACTATCTAAACCACCATTTTTCAATGGAAGTGATTTTAACTATGGGAAAAACTGGATGGACACTTATCTTAGATCTATTAATTTTGATTTATAGTATATTGTCACTATAGGTTCATTGAAAATAACTAAAATTGTTGATGGTAGAGAAGTAGAAAAAGACATAGAAAAATACGATGAAAAGATAAAATCACTTTCACAAAAAATGGAAGAACTAGAAATATTCTTATGTGTGGTTTAGATAGGAATATTTATAATAATGTTGAAAAGGCTAGAGATGCACATAAATTATGGAACATGCTAGAAATTTTTTATCAAGGAACTAGCTCCATGAAGGAAACTAGAATTTATATTTTTACTAGAAATTATGAGTTGTTTAAAATGGAAAAGGATGAATCTATTTCTCAAATGTTTACTAGATTCACTACTATTATTAACTCTATTGGTGCTCTAAGAAAAATATTTCCAAATGGTGAGTTGATGAGCAAATTTGAAATCTATTACAAATTTATACTCTGATACCAATTTTGAGCAATTAATTTACCAAGATGCTTTTTAAAAAAATTAAAAATAAATTGTATAAAAACTAATCTGATAATAAGTTTATTAAATCGTCTTAGTAAATTAACTGCTCTAAATTAGTGTTAGGATATAAATTTTTTAACAGATTTCAAATTTAAGGGTCAATGTTGATAATAACCAAAATATAAAGTATAATTTGAGCAAAGTATCAAAATACAAGATACAAAAGTGATACTATCCCTATTTTAAAATAACTAAATTGTGATTTCACTAAATATTCATTTTTCTTTCTGAGAGAGGTTATATTGACACCCGATATGGCATTTAGGCATCTTAATATATGGTAAATGACTAAACTAGACAATAAAAATTAAATTGACAACGTACCCTTGTTTTATGCACCCTATTACACTAATTTCCTTTTTGAACCTCAGAATTCATCTTTTCTACAGATTTTTGCAGCAACCTCGTCTTCTCCAATCTCTTGTCTTCTTCCTATATTTGTTTTAGTTTCCCATTACTTCTCTTATATGTAGTTTTGTATTTAATATTTTTTGTGGCTTTGTATTCTATTTTCTTTGGGTTTCACAAAAATAGAAGAAAAGACTAAACCATATGCATCATTTAAAACAAAAAAATAAAAATAAAAAATAAAATAGGACAACCTGCTGAAAGAGCAACATAAAAGACGAAAAAAACCTAAAAGTGATCAATAATGGATGAATTTATAATATGAAACTAGGAACTATACTTTGAAGAACAATTTTATAAACATAGAGATAGCCAAATGCTTTCGGGAATTTTTTATAGGACTTAAAAGAAAGGGTTAATGACACAATTGGTCTCTGAACTGTCTAATTTATGTCAATTTGGTTTTCAAAGTCTCAATTGTAGCAACTAAGAGCTAGAACTTTCCGAATTGTTGCAATTTGATACTTAGACTGTTTAAATTGCAAATTACTATTAAAGTTTTGACCAAAACCACACATGAGGAACATATTGTAACATCTAAAAGTATATTTGAAACATAATTTAGAAATTTCAAGCATACAAAATTAACAACTACTAAATACAAATTTTCTCTAGATTTGTAGTCCTAAGAATCCTAAAAGTTGCAAATAATACATCTTTCATTCTCTTCAAATCCTTTTATTTAGTTTATTTTCTTTTATATATATTTTTTTAGATGCTACAACGTGAGTATCGCATGTTCACTTAATGGCTGGATGGGGGAGATAACGGACTCAGGGGTATGGCTGCTCATAGAATCGAAGTTTGGGGATTTATATGCCAAAAAAAGAAGCCGGGAGACGAATATACTAAGACACCTAAAATTTGAGGACTAATGACGCCAATAAACTTTTTTTTTCTTTCCCCATATTCTTCTCCGCCACTTTTAAAAACTAGAAACAGTCTCCTAATCACAAAAACATATATGGGAGAGTTTTCAATGGAGATTTTTATTTTTGCTCCATGAGTGGGTATTTTGACCAAGTTAAAAATGACTTGCAATAGCAGGTCATTTTTACCTACAACTATTTCATTCTAATTATTTTAA
>JXTC01000289.1:266950-283929 GCA_002914845.1 Trema orientale
AATATTATTACAACCATTAGATCAAAATCCAATGGCTTAAATTAGAGTAACCATTCATGGAGCAAAAACAAAAATCTCCATTGAAACATCACCCAAACATATATATATATATATATAGGTTGCCAATCCGGTAGGTATTATTTTTCTAGCTGTTGGATCATCATCTAACAATGATCTAACGGCTAAAATGAGATACATGAAAAGACGTGCATCATTAATGCTTTTTCTCTCTCCTACTTTTTAATATAAAAAAATGTGCAAAAAAATTTTTCATTAGCCTAATTGATACCTATGCATAGGTAAAAAAAAAAAAAAAAAAACCTACTGGATATATATATATTTATATAGCTTCTTCTTTAAAAGGTATCACAATATTTATTCATTCATGAGGATTCCAATTTAGATCATTTGATTTCTATTGGATGAGTATAATATAATGTGTAATTATACTAATAACTATATTAAATATAATGTTTTGTGTAAATATAGATTAGCATTCACTGGTTCATATAGTGGTAACCGACTATTATCTGTTGCTTTAATTGGACGGTTTTTGTTTTTTTTTCTTTTTTTCAATATACTATTTTATATTATTGACAGTGGGTACTGAATTAAATGACTATTTTATGTTCTTTTTTATTTTGAGACACTTTTCTGTCGTTACGGGTCGACACTCGGCCTGCGTATATGTTTCTTTATAGTAAAAAAATGTAAGATGAATTTTATTTAGGTTAATTACTCATTGATGGAGTTTAAAAAGAAAAAATACCCATTGAGAATTGTCCTTACATCATATATATCATTTGCATCTTCACGGACATGTAGAGAAAGAGATATCTTAACACAATCGAAGATAGTTTTGCACAAAATACAAATAATAGACAATACATGATCGCTAAGCATATAATACAAATTTTCATAAATTTTCTCTCTATAGGGGGGTAAAGAGAATCCAGTCTTACAATACCATACAATAGAAGTCATGGAACCAGCTGGCCTTAATTGGTTACAATGTCTACTCTTTTTTTCATGATTGCCCTTTATAAAAACTAAATAGTCAACGTATTTTAAGAGAACATGTATGCTTGATCTCAAAAATGCTGACTTTTTTAAGTTTTTACTGACAAAACAACAAAATACAGAAACATTATTACCAGTAACTTAAAGCCCAGTCTTATTCACTATATAACACGCCACACCAAATATAAAGTCATAGAGGGATGGTTTTTTATTTATTTATTTATTATTATTTTTTTTCCCTGAATGGCATAGAGGGATGGTTTTGGACTTTGGTGAAGCTTTAATCATTTACTCATATATGAGTTAAACATCACCAAACCCCACAAGCCGGAATAGCTAGTTGGATTTTCTACTCGTCCCATGCGTGCACAGCTGCCAAGCATCAAAAATCAAAGTACAGTTGGAGGGAAAAAAAAAAGAGTCAATGGGAAAAAAATATATATATATATATTATAAACTACCGATGATTTTTAATATTACCGATGATTAAATAGATACCATCGGTCATAACAAAATGACTAATTCTAAAGAAACAACTAAAACCATCATTTAATTAGGACTATCATTTTTCATTATGATCGCTCATAATAAAAGTGACTAATATTTTATAATAAAAAAAATTCCTTGAAAAATAGTCGTAAAAGGTCACTTTGTTTCGAATTAATGGTCCTATTCACGCCTACTTCCCATCGTTTTAATATACGTATTTATTATACCTGTCTGTGAGAGCTGCCAGTTATAATCATTTCCAAGTGCCCAGAAGAAAAACCCACCAAGGTTTTGTCCCTTAGCATACTCAACCTTTCTCGCAATGGATCGTGGGTCATCATACCCGATCCAATACCTTCCAGCATACGAGTACACAGCCACATTAGTATCATCAAACTCCACATGTGCATTGTTGTCTCGATTAAATTGCACAATTCGGTTATAGGTGACAATACCGTCATCATCACCAGGCCCAGGCCGACGCCCAGGCCCAACAGTTGGAGCACCAACCCCATGGACATTTGGGTCTGCCAGTTCCCATGAGTGCCCATACAAGGGAAGGCCCATAACCAGCTTATTGCGCGGAACCCCGGAGTCAATCCAGGACTGTATTCCCCTACTAATGGAAGGAGCCCATTCCGCCCTCCTGTCAAAGAGCAGGGCGTGCTCCCCAGTCACATTTGCCCAGCTTCCATATAAATCATAGCTCATGACATTGATAAAATCAAGATAATCCTTGATGTCATTAGAAGGGTAACTTCGGTGGGTTCCATCGTAGGAAATATCAGATCTGTAAACAATAGACCAGTACCACTTATTAGACCCAATTAATTTTGGGGTTCTTGCAGAAATACGAAAGTTATAATACCGAAAATTGAAAAATCTCATTTGACTTATGTTTTACTATTTTTTTTTTTTCTGAAACATCTCATACTGATTATTACCCTGACAAATTCGGGTTTCGAAAAGTTAGCTTTTGATTGATTAGCTCAAATACCCTTAAGTGATAAAAGTGGTATTTCTCGAAATAAGCTTCTAAAAGTGGTATGTTTCTAAGTAGATGGAGGATTTTTTTTTCAAAATAATAATATTATTATTATTAAATAGGCCATCCGGGATTTTCTTTTTCTTTTTTTTTTTTTTGATATTTTAGCGCATAAAATTTAAAATTTTCTAACAATTACTTTTATGCTCTAGTTTATACGTCTTTTCTCTATGGAAAAAATAATAATTTTTTTTGTTTCATAATTTTCCAACATTCAAATCAATTCCATAAAAGAAATTTATTAGTTACAGAAATTGGTAGCGGTAATTAACAAAATATTGATGAAAACTTGTTTCATATCCAGAGAAAAAAAAAAACACTTTAGTTTCATATATATATATATATATATATAAGGATTACTGTAAAAAAAATACCTCATGTTTGGATATTCCGCAATTTAAATCCTGAAATTTGAATTCTACAAAATAATATCCTGAGATTACGAATTTCTGAAAATTAATACCCTGTGTTGATTTTTAACTGATAAAATACAATAATATCTTCAAAGTTAAGATAAATAATATGAATTAATTTAATTTTCGAAAATTCTTAATATTAGAGTATTATTTTACAGAGTACAAACTTCAGAATTTAAATTGTAGAATACCCAAAATTTAAGATATTTTTTTGTAATTATCCTTAGATATATATATATTAAAAAGTGGGTATTTGACCAGTACTTGACCTGACCTGTAATAAACAGCCGCAGACAAAAGAAGCCTGGACGGGTGAGACGTAGAGTCTCGCACAAGGGCCACGTGCCACTCTCTTAATAGATCCGAGAGCCTTGACATCTCGTCTTGGTTCTTTGGATATTCCCAATCAAGGTCCAATCCATCGAAGTTGTACCTTCGAGCAACATCAATTGTGGAGTTTATGAATTTTGCTCGGCTAGCTCCGTCGCTGGCCATTCTAGAAAAAGTGTCCGATATTTCTGATCCACCACCTCCACCTCCTCCGATGGATAAGAAGGCCTTTTGCGACGAATTATTGGAACGAAGAGTGCTCGTGAAGGTTCTCATCAAAGCCTGATCAGGATCAGGAGTGACCAATTCGAAAGTGGTGGGATGAACTTGGATAAAGGCATAAAAGTTGTGAGTAAAATAGTGAGGGATTCGGTTCGCGGGGAAATCTTGGGCTGCCCATGAAGCCCAGTAGCCTCCTTTGATTCCAGAAGACGCCATATTGGTATATATCAGCTGCTGATATTGGCCGTTACAGAAAATTCGATCTATATATTATACGTAATTCGGCATAAATTAGCTAGAAAGAACATTTTTGGTAATTCGATTTACCGTAAGGGCAAATGAGGCACCTCACTATAGGTCACTAGAATAGGTAGCATATATTTCAAAAATTTGTGTGTACGCATGGATATATACTCTGGTTCGGTACTGTTTGTTACATGATTTAATGAACACAGAGATATTTACCGGATGGGATAGTATTAAAAGAAAAAAAAAAATCACGTATAGTGTTTTAGCATAATAACCCAAACCTTTTCTTTTATATCAAATTAAACGTTTCAATTTTTGTTTTCCTGTCAAATATTACGAGGACCACGAATATGGCCAAAATTAACACTTGAGATTGTGGAAATTACGAGGACCACGAATATGGTCAAAATTAACACTTGAGATTGTGGAAAAAGACATTTTTACCCTTTAAACTTATAAAACATAAATAAAAAAGAGGGGATAATTGCAAAAAAATACCCTGAAGTTTGGGTGTTTTGTAATTTAAACCCTGAAATTTAGACTTTACAAAATAATACCTTGAGATTAAGAATTTCTGAAAATTAATACCTGGATAGATTTTTTGATCAATTTTAGGAATGAAAAAAACAATAATATCCTCCATTAAAACTAAATTAATCCATATTATTCATCTTAATTTTGAGGATATTATTGTATTTTATTAGTTAAAATTATTCAAAAAATCAACCCAGGGTATTAATTTTTAGAAATTCGTAATCTTAGTGTATTATTTTGCAGAGTCCAAACTTCAAGGTTTAAATTACAGAACACCTAAACTTTAGGGTATTTTTTTGCAGTTATCCCTAAAAAAGAATTAGGAAAAGTAAAAATAATTTAAACAATTGAAAGCATTTAAAATGAGGGGGAAAAAAAAAGAAAGACAAAATGGGAGTTTTTTTTTTTTTTTTTTAGTTTAATTGTTTTGAATAATTTAAACTCTTTTTAGTTTTAGTAATTATCATTTTCACTTAAATGAGGAAAAAACAATGAAACAAAAAATGGGATTTAAAAAAAATGTTATCATTTTTTTTTTCATTTTAATTATTTTTAGTTTCCTTGATTATTATTTTTTGTGTATCTTCTATAAAACATTCTAACATTTCAACTTTGACTATAGTCGTGTGTCCGGTCCTATTTGATGGAAAAACAAAAATTAAAGATTGAATTTGAGATAAATTTAAAAAGCGTAGATTCTTATTTCTTGATAAATTTAAAAAGTGTGGATTCTTTTTTTTTTTCTTTTTTCCTTTTTTTTTGCTAAATATGGTGTTTTTTTTTTTGGATATTATCCCTAATTTAGATTATATATATATTGAAAATATATGTGGATGTATATAGAGATATGGTATAGATAAATACTAAATGCTATATAGAGATTAGTAATATTTTATTTATGATAACCATATCTTTGGACTCTCTCTACCATCTCCTCTCTTCTCTCATCTTATGTCTTAAAGCTATAGTGGTGTTTTGAGATTTTCTTAGATTTGTAATCCACTAGAGGTCTCCCCGATAGGGATTTTTCTTATTTCTTTTCTTTATTTTTTTATTATAATAAGTCCTTCCAATTTTGTGAAGGTTGTATACTATAAATTTAGTTTTATAGATGTTTTGAATCACCTGATTCTAGATCTATGTGGATTTTTGTTGTTGTTTTTATATTTTCTGTTGCTGTTTTTTAAGCTTTCTTCTAGATTTGAAGCTCTAAGAGTCATATCTATAAGATTTACCATGTTAAGAGTCTACTATGGCGTTTACTAATAGACGCTAGGTGTCTATTATGGCATTTACTGATGGACGCCAAATGTCTACTACAATGTTTATTGATGGATGCTAGGGGTCTGCTGTGGCATTTACTGATGGATGCCAAGGGTCTGCTGTGGTGTCTATTGATGGACACCTTCAAGGAGTGAATGATCGCTCTAAAGTTTGGCTTGGAGCTTGTGTCTCTAGAGGTAGTGGAATTTATTTTGTCTGCGTTTTACGTGATTGACTCACATACCTCAATGGACTTAGTCTCACACTTGTTAGTTGTGGGTTTAGATGTTGTTGTTGTTTTTTTTTCTTGGGTAGGGTTATTTTTTGGACCCTTTGGTTATATTTATTATATTTGATGGAGCCGTTTAATCAGTCATTAATATAATCCCATAAGGAATTCCATTCCAAAAAAAAAAAAAGTATATTTTATTTATGTAAATCCATCTATTATGTACACATATGTATTAACCATATATAGATTTTGTATACGTAGACCAATATGAATGTAGACTTATATATTTAAAAGTGTAGCCATAAATAAGATTGTCATCTCTTACATTCAGATACTGTAGAATTAAGTATATAGTATTTGAAAGACGTAAAATTGTACAAACATAATACACATATACAAATATATGCACATAAATATTTTGAATAAATTTGACAATTTTTTCTGCTTATAAAAAATAAGTACAATATACTTGTTTTTATATATATATGTATGGAAAGGGATTTGTGGTACAAATGGTCTCTGAACTATCTAATTTATTGAAATTTGGTCCTCAAAGTTCTAATTGTGGTAACTAAGCCCCTAAGTTTTAGGAGCAGGTTGTAGCATCTAAACCTATATTTAATTAAGAGAAAATAAATTGGAAAAAAAAAAAAAGATTTGGAGAAATGAAGGATTTATTATTTGTATTTTTTAAAATTCTTGGAGCTACAGAGTTAGAGAAAATATTTCTTTAATTGTTATTTTTATGCTTAAAATTCCAAAATTATTTTTCAAATATACTTTCAGATGTTACCACATATTTCTCACGTGTGTTTTTGTCAAAAATCTAATAGCATATTGTAATACGGATAATTTAAGAACCAAATTGCTACAAATTTGATAATTCATAGACTATTTGTCCCATTAATTATATATATAAGGCCATAATCAAGTGGGTATTTTTTTTTTACTTATCTATAGGTATTATTTTTAGCCGTTGGATCTTAATCTAACGGCTACCATGATTTGAGTAGTTGGAAAAAAATAATAATAACAATAAATACATATTATTTAATATTTTTAAAATAATAATAACAATAAATATATATTATTTAATATTTTTCTCTATTTACCTTTAACCATGAAAAGATGTACATCATTAATTTTAATTAGGCAAAATAATATCAACAGATAGAGAAAAAAATGCCTACTTAGTTGGTGCCTTTAGTTATAACAAGGTCGGGCATACCAACTATATTTTAAAAAGTAAAAATATAAAAAGAACTCATAAATTATACAACTGATTCTTCATTGTCACCAAACTAATTGAAAAACTAAGTAGCATCATCACTAGCTAGACATACGATCTCGATATCATTTTTAAGTTCATTTATGGATCTTCCCAAGCATAAATAAGACTTTTAAAGCTTTTTTTTTTCCCCTTGCTTACTACCAATAGCTATGCAAATTCCGAGAACGTAGCATAAATAAAGTAAGGGAGAGTTTTCTTTTCTTTTCTCTCTCTTTTATTTTTTCCCCTTAAGATACTTGCAAAGAAAGTAAAGATATAACAAACTACATCGGCATTTGCAAGTTATTAAAAATGGAATAAACTAATAAAATTTTAAAGAACAAAAGAAAGGGGGTTAATGGCCAAAAGTGGCTTGCCCTGTTTAGAAACGAGTATTATTTGTTAGGGCTTTTTAGCCAAATAGCTGAATTTCGGATCATAATTTACAATATGGTCATTTTTTAAATTCTATTAAAAAATGACAAAATTTTGAAAATTATTTAAAAAATGACTGTTTTTCATAGTTAGTATCAAAATGTGTTGATTTATTTTTCAAAAATTGATTGATTTTTTAAAAAGTTGATTTATTTTTTCAAAAATTGATTTACTTTATAAAAGATTAGTTTACTTTATAAAAAATAGATCAACTGAGAAAAGGCCATTTATCCAAATAAAACTATAAAATAGCTATTTATTAAATAGATATAAAAAAATGAACATTTTTTTAAATAAATCTGAAAAAAAGATACAATTTCTTATGAATACTTTATTCGTTACTATTTAAAGTACTACCTAAAAAAAAAAGCATATCATTTCAAGTTAATAATTATTATCTTAAGATAATTTGATATGATGTTTAGCATTTTTCTTTGAGAATCTTTATGAAAAAAAAAATGGCTAAACATCGTGACGTTTTTTTTTTCTCCCTAGATCTATAAATTGAATAATTTTTCATCCATATATATTGTACATATATACATGGTATTTCTTTCAATGGGTATTGCAACATTTACCATTGATGGGTAAACCATTTTTAATTCCTTAATTTTTATAGAACGATTATAGTTAGTTGAATTATTGGCCCAAAAATGCATTTATTTAATGCTTATATATTTATCGAAAGTAATTTATTTATTAATGCATGGGTGATATTTTTGTTACATCTTGCACGAGTTGGGCTTTTTTTGTTTTTTAATCACACACTATTTATTTAATTATGTAGAAAATAACTTTCATATTTAAAAAAAATTGATTCATATTTAAAGTTAAAAAATGGAAATTAATTAAAAATATTTATACAGTTTAAATTGATTAATTTGATTTACGTATATTTTTTTCTTTAAAAAAAAAAGCTTTTCATTCAATGTAGTTCAATTATGTATGATATTTTTTTTTTTGAAAAAAAATATATTTCTATTATTAAGAATTATGCCTACCTTATGAATTTGCCTTTTCTACCGTGAAAAAGGAAATTTGGTTAAATATTGAATTCACAATAATACGTGAAAAATTAAACGTCAAAGTTAAAAATTAAAAAGTAAAGAAAAAAATTGAATTAGACATTAATAACTGAAATAAGAAGATTTATTATTGAAGATTATTGTCAACTTGGTCAAATTTATAATCGATGGAGCAAATTAATTCATAGAGCAAAAAGGAAAGATCGATTAAAAATTCACTATATATACATAAATATATATATAGAATAATGCCAGATATCCCAAAATTTTTGTTGAATTTTAAATACTAACACATATGATATATGAGTGAGTACTATTCAATTGGTTTATTAGAACTTATCAGAAATAAATAATTATATCCACTAATTGAATGTTGATAACTCAAGTACCACATGTGTTGATATTGAAAATTTAACACAATTTTTTATATACCTATTATCATTTGGGGATGGCTACGGTAGGGGCGTCCCTACGTAGGGTCATGCCTTAATTATCGTTGGATAGGAATCTATGGGGAATAACGGGAATCTGTGGAGAATCTATTTATATACAGATTCCCATCCAACGGTGAATAGACAGGGCCCTACGTAGGGGTGCCCCTACTGTAGACGCGCCCCATATATGTACACACATAAAAGCAATAATCCAAACTGATAGTTATTAGTTGCTGCAAATGTCACAAAACATCAAATATATTTCTGAATAAGTAACTAGTAAGAAAACTTACAAAGTCTCTCTCGCTTCTTCGGCCTTTGTTTCTCTAATCAAGCCCACACTTCTTGTTTATCGGCCTTTTCATGCATCATCACTTTTCGTCTGTATTTATAGGAAATAAATTTCGTCTTTTCTTCTTTTCCCTCTTTTCCTGAGTAAAAGAAATGGCCTAGTTGGTGTGCCACTTTCCGGTAGATAAACTATACTGATCTAATCACAGGTGACCGAGTCTCTAAGGAATTTAAAAAAGAATAAAAATACTATGATCAAGTGTTATTTATTTATTTCAAAAGAAAAAGAAATGTCCTTTATTTCAAAAGAAAAAGAAATGGCCTAGCTGGATAGAAAGAAGACCTAATAGCATGTTTACTTCATCGTAATTATAGTATGAATGAGAGTTTAATTAAATTACTGCTAGAAAAAGAAATCAAAATTACTAAATATGGGAGTTTACTTACTTGATCGACCAAGAATCAGAAGCATATTCTACATATCATTAAAAAGAAAAAAAGAGGAAAAAATAACCTAACATTTACTAAAATGAAGTGTAAAAAATGGACATTTATTGTAATTTTTCAATTATATATACCCATTGTTCTTCGAAAATATTATGTTGGAACCATTTATGCTTAGACTTTCTACTTTTACCGTCATTTGTGGCAAAAAAGAAGAAGCCAAATAACAAATCCATGCCCTAAAAATTGTATTTATGGTGAAAATGTGGTTAATCATTTCCTTAACTTTGATTCTCATTAAGGTAAAATAGACACAATAACATACAATAAAATTTTGAACTTAATTTGATATAAAAGTTCTTAAATGAAATATATCCATGGGGAATACACTTTTGAAGACTATATACTACAGTGTATTTTAGTAATATAATATTATAAGAAATTTATATGAAGAAGGGTAGGTCTATTGTCACTCTTTTTTTTTCCCCTCTCTCTACCCCTAATTTATTAATTTATAAAGGAAAAAAATAAACTCATATAAAAACGGCACAAATAATATCAAATAATTAGAATATTTTTTCTTAACTAGATTACTTTTTTCTTCACACAACCCTTTAAACATAATTAACAAAAAAAATCATCTAAATTAATCTAAAATAATCAAAATACTTTTAGTTAAATGATGTTTCTATAGTAATAGATGAACTTATTAAACATTTGATATTTTAATTATTTTTCTCTCAAAAAGCTTCTAAGATAATTCAAGAACTTTAATTCCTTTTTCTAATTATCAAAAACTCTAAAAATGATTCAAGAACTCCAAGTCTCCCTCTCTCTAGTTCTCAAGAACTCTATAAAAATAATTCAAGACCTCTCGAGAATCCTAAAAATGATTCAAGAACTCTAACTCTCTTTCTAATTCTTAAGAATCCTAAAATCTTGATTATTAGGATGATCAAAGAAAAAAGATTGAAGAAGAAGAAGACAAAGGAATGTAGAATTTTCAAAAAGAGTAGGAAAAGAAATTTCTTTTGAATTTTTTTTAATTAATGACTAAAAATGAGAAAACTTTTAAAGGATGTATTAAAAAAATGTTCTAATTTTAAATTCTAAATAAGGGGTTTATTTAGAAAAGAGGTAAAGAGAGAGATAAGAGAGATGTTGATAGAGCCACCCTATGAAGACCTTTGCTTAAGTGCGCTAAGCATGTTCGACCAATAACAACCATTCAATCATGTGGAATTAACATACAATAATTGATAATTATGAGGCAATAGTAATCACATGTGAGATTGTTACTACCATGACAATTAAAATGGGAGAAAACAATTCAACCACTTGGGATTATCAAGTTGGAATATTGTTTCTCTTCTTTTCATTCCTTCTTTTTTTTTTTTTTTTTTTTGTTCGGGTTGAAGTCAACAATCATGTTGATCAATAAATAATCAATCAATTTCAGAGTTTATACAAATTGAATAAGGAATTTACACTAATATCCTTTTTTTATTTTTTATTTCCCAAAATGACGACTTTATTTTATTTCTCACAGCTATTTACAAAGCGAATTAATAAATACAGCTTTAATGAGTAAGCAACACGTTACCTACCCTCACACAATGTCAAACAATCTAATCCTTATCATGTCTACTATCTAGTTGCAAGATGAAAGTAAATAGTAGACGAACAGAGATGGTGGATAATAATAATAATAATAATAATAATAATAATAATAATAATAATAATTATTGTTGTTGTTGTTATTATTATTACTATGGATGAACAAGGTGGTGATGTTGGGATATTTGACCTAAAAAGCAGATTTTCAATTTTACTCTTTTAGTGTAAACAGCTTTCTCTTATATATAATTATGATATTTGCTAGATTAAACTATTTCAGTTAAATAGTTTATTTATCTGAAAAAGATTCCATGACTTTACTTATGTATAAAGAAATAAACATGATTAAGTGTTAATTATGGGGAGACCTGTTTTTTATCTAAGTCTAAATGAAGTAGGTCACAATCTGTAAATAAAGATGGAATATTTTATTTACTAAAGATTGTAGTGTTTGTCTATCTCAATGTGAATGAAGTATCTCAAATCATTGAAGTGTCTAACTTCTAATAGAAACACTAGTACAACATAAATAAGTTATATGTATTGAACTGGAACGGGTAATATAAAGAATTGGAGTGCCGTAACTCAATTTTTATATTACCACAAACTAGCTCTTAGCATGTAGATCTTAATCCTTGATATTTGATTGAACTTGCTTTCTTGGGTTGTAGCCTTTTGATTTGTTAGAAGACTAACCTCTATGAAATTAGAGGTGAACTCTAGCATATTGGAGATTATGATTTATGAATTGATAGGAACACCAAATAGTTAAGGACACTATACATTAATGCTACTTTAGGTTCTTTCAAGATTCATGGAATAATTAAATCTAAGATCATAGTATTCACTTTGTGAATTGGTTGATATTTTTGTCTAAATGGCCATTGAGAACAAAATCATCGACAACATTATTCATTGATAGAAAGATGGTAACTTAAAGGCAAATATGTGTTAAAGAGATATTACGGTAATTTCACCTATCTAACTACGGCCTTGTATAGGGATTCTATATATGGTATAGAATATACTAGATGGATCGATTAATCAAGGCTAGTGGATTAAATCTCTATAAAAGGCATGATATCTAATCTAAGAGTGCAGTATTGGGCCTTTAGTGGAGTGTCCCATTTACTAATAGTATTTATATAAATACCATAATAATAGTTATTATGTGTTTATAATACTATTGGAGCTTAGATTATTTGGATCCATTAGGTCCCTTGCCTAACTCAATAAAGCTCATTAATTAGTTAGTGATATTTGTGAAATTAGTTTCATGAAACTGTGTAAAATAATGATTCTGCACAGAAGTTGTATTTTTATAAATAAGTTTCATGGGTTGGACATATTTATAAAAATACACCCAAAGCACAAATTGGAGAACAAGCCTAATCCTAGTTAGACTAGGGTAGTAGTTTTTTAGCCTCATATATATAAGATACATGAGAAAAAAAACTGCATAGTAACACATATAGTGCTACATGAAAATTACAGAGGGAGAGGGAGAGGGAGAGAAAAATTTGCCAAGGGCATGAGAGAAGAGGAGAGAAAAAGTTTTTTGCAACCTCACTGTCTCATCTCATTTCCCGGTATTCCAAAAGATCAAGAAGGTGTTCTTGATCGTTTTCTAATGGATGATTCGACTTGGTGTCCACTCACCTCATCAACCAAGAGCAAGAGCATAGACAAGAAGATCTAGGGTTGGAGGTTTGATCACCATCAACAAGGAGATCAAGGAGGAGCACGCTACAAGAGGTAAACCCTAATCTCATATCTAGAGTTTATGCATCTAGATTTGATTTATATTATACATGATCCTGTATATGATATATGCACGTAATATTGTTATGAAAACTGTTTTCATATAAAAATTTTAAAACCTAAATCCACTATTTTTTTTCGCTGCGCTCATGATGTGATCATGTGTTTTTCCATAGTTTCTATGCATGTATAATTTTATCTAAGTGTTAGACAATTCCAACAGGTGGCTGGTATGATGTTAGCTTAGGAATCTTGATTTATTAGCTGATTCAATATTTAGAACTCCCGAACTCCATTATTGATTAATTACTCTAATTGTACACTTCTACAATGATGGAAGTCAAAAAAAGAAAAGAAAAATCAAACTGACTTAATACTATTGTTACATATGAATAAAATGATATAAATCACACCACACAATTCATGGTCCAATATATACTTACAAAACTGAATACATTATGATCAAATTGTAATTAACCGATATATTCCGACTAAGTTACCACATTAGAATCATAATATACATTACGCCAAATTAATAAGAGAATACACAAGTAGGATGAGTAACGAATTAATTATCGACGTAACTTGATTAATTAAGCACATTCAATATTAGTACCTCAGCAACTCCATAGATTACTTTAATTAATCATTCGTAATATCGGAGCTGTCCAACATACAAAAATAGAATCAACTTGAAAGAAAACCAATCAAATTGTATCCAACACAATATGATCTGTGTTAATTACAACAAATGAAATTCAGAAAACACAACATGCCAAATAATTAAGATAATAGACAAGTAGGAACGTAGGATCGGTGTGAATCTTGATTAGCTATTAATCACATTCAATATTCAAATTACTTCACAAAACTCTCCATTCCCCATAAGAAAATTGTTGTGCAGTCTGAGCTAGCGGTTGCACTGACTTGTTGGCATGGTCCACTCATCATGATAATAGATCTTACTAAATGAATTGTCAACTTTGTGAACTAAAATGCCAACAATGCAAAATTGGCACTAAAATAGCGTTTTTAGATCTTGATTGGTATGACTAACATTGCACTAGGAGAAGGGCTACAGGTTAGAGGTAGATAAAAAAAAAATGGATAATTCTAAAAGTAGAGGCAAGTCCAGATCTAAATCTAGAAGCAAGAAAACTTGTTGGTATTGTCACAAAGAAGGGCATGTAAGGAAATTTTGTCCTCCGCGAAAGAAAAAGCAAAGAAAATATAATATAAAAAGGAGATTCGGCAAATCTATCAGATGGTTATGATAGTGTTGAAGTATTGAATGTTTCATTGCTTAGTAATAAGAATGATTGGCTCATGGACTCAGGCTTTACATTCCATATAACACCGAGAAAAGACAGGTTATTTAAGCCAGGCAATAGGGGCAAAGTACTGATGGGGAATGATTAGTCATGTACTGTAATTGGAATGAGAACTGTTACTTTTAGAATGTGGGATGGTTTATTAAAGAAATTGGAGAATGTGAGATTGGTGCCAGAGTTGAGAAGAAACATATCCCTACGCATGTTGGACTCCACTGGAAGCTCCTATAAATCAGAGAATGGTATGTTGAAAATAATGAAGGGCTTCGTGGTTGTAATGATGAGATCAGCATTTGGCACAAGAGATTGGGGTACATCACCATAAAAGGTCTACAAGAACTATCTAAGCAGGGCATCATAGATTCCAAGAAGATATCCACATTGGAGATTTATGAGAATTGTGTCCTAGGAAAAGCTCACAAACTAAGATTTGCAACAGCTCAACATAACATATAGGAGATTCTGTAGTAAATTCACTCTGATTTACGGGGATCTCCACAAGTACATCTTCTATCTCAAGTGCTCATTACTTTCTTTCAATAGTAGATGATCACTCTAGGAGGGTATGGGTGTACTTCCTGAAAAAATACTTATACGAGATTATTAATTGCAACCATACGTAATACCAATCTGATAGATGAATGTTTAACAACAGGAGAAAGAACTTCATGGTAATCAACTCCCTCTACTTGAAAGAAACCCTTTGCAATAATCCTTGCTTTATATCTAGCTAGTTCCACACCCGCAATTCCTGGTTTCAACTTGAAAGTCCACTTGCACCTAATAACTTTTTGCCCTTTTGTTTCGTTAACAAGCTTCTATGTCTTCTTTTTCATTAGTGATTCCATTTCTTCAGACATGGCCTTAGGCCATTTTGTCTTATCTTTGCTCTTACAAACCTCAACATGACTAACTGGTTCAATATGCTACAGAATATCACCAATTTTTAGAGTATATGCTATGACATCAGTATGTGGAAATTTCACGTGAGCTTTAATCGGCCTTATTGGTCTGTCTCTTGATAACATGCAGTCGGAAAGATTTTCACTAGATTGGTCATCATGTATAACTTGAGTTTGAGGATTATTAGTATCACCTATATGTTCTTCACTTCTCTAGTTTTGAACAGTTTCAGGTTGACCATGTTGACCCTCACTTTCCTCTTAGTCTACAGCTTGTTCCAGATCGGTAGTATTTTCAGCAATATCGTCAGATTGTTCATCAAATTCCAGCTTGTTATCAGATAAATTCTCCACCTCAAGCTGAAATTTAACTGTTTCTATGTTGTCTTAAATAGCCTGCATGTTAATCTTAAAAAGCATATTCTTATCGAATACCGTATTTTTGTTTATGACACATTTCTTATCATCTAGCAACCACAGTTTGTATCCAACTGATAGGTTTAAATTTTACGCTTATATGATAGTTATTACTTATATTGGACTTTTGGCCCAAATTCCTATTGGGCGCCTATAGTTGGTGCATGGCCCAATTGGAGTAGATTACGTATCAGATAAGATATTTGAGTGGAATATCTGATAGGTCTCTATTAATTAGGAATTTTTTTCCTATTCTTTAAGGATATGGGAATATCCTTATTTGAATATATAGGATACGTATGCTCTCAATTTCATTCATTAATTGACAGGCCTGAGCATCGTACAGAAATAATACGCTCTCTCCTCTTTCTCTCTCTCTCTCTCTCTACCTAAAGAATTCTAGTGAGTGCTCTTGAGTGGTAGAATCTATGGTAGTTGTTCTTATAACGCCACTAACCGCGAGCGATCAAGAGGGAGTCTTTCTACAACGGACGTGAGGCACCAAGGCGATTCCTATACCGGCGGCATGTTTGAAGATTCATCCGGCACCACCGCCAACCACGCTTCAGACATTGGTGTCAGAGCGGCTGTTGGTGGGCTCTGTTCTCTATTGGAAAAAGGCTAAGGAAGGAGGTACACGAATTCTTAAACCGAAAACAGTATGATATGCTATGTTTTGGTTTATATAGTTCTGGATATTATTTGGTCGTGATTTTTTAATATGTGGTAGATTATTGTGTATATGTTCTACCATAAAAATCTAGAAATCGTTTTATATATGGTTTTAGAGACTTTTTGAGTCAAAGTCGTTTTACTTGAAAGTTTAACTATGTTTTCCGATCGCATGGTTGTCTGATTGGACCTGATTTTAATTTTTTCGAAATCTACGTGAAATTATCTTTCCAACCATATATAATATGTATTTTTTGGAATTTTATTTGCGGAGATATGATTTTTTGAATTTTGTATCATATCTGTAAATATTTTTTCTGAATTTAGCAACTTGTTTTTGAATTACACTCTCTCCGGGAGAGAGTGTGTCTCACTCACCACCGTAACGGCGGAGTTGGAAGCGATGAGGTATATCATCGTGATGAGGGCGATTTGACGAACACAATGACGGCCGATCTATTTCGGTAGGGTCCACTTCCACACGCGCCACCTCCGGAGCATGAAACGGCCTGGCGCTGAAAGCAGCCAGGCCAACTCGCATGGGCCGCGCCTGGGAGCACGGGCCCAAGACCCAGCAGTG
>JXTC01000289.1:293931-335549 GCA_002914845.1 Trema orientale
AGATGGAGTCTATGAAGAAAAACCAAGTCTGGGACTTGGTGAATCTTCCACCTGGGCGAAAGACTATTGGAAACAAATGGGTTCTAAAAGTCAAACGCCAGGCAGATGGATTCATAGAAATGTACAAGGCATGACTTGTGGCGAAAGGCTACACCCAGAAGGAAGGTATTGACTATGAGGAGACCTTCTCACCGGTTGTGAGGTTTGCCTCAATTCACCTAATTCTAGCTATTGTCGCTCATTTGGACTTGGAACTTTACCAAATGGATGTTAAAACTGCATTTCTCAATGGAGAACTAGATGAAGAGATCTACATGGATCAACCTGAGGGCTTTGAGACAAAAGGATAAGAGCGCAAAGTTTGCAAGCTCTGCCGTTCCATTTATGGCTTAAAGTAATCATCTAGATAGTGGTACTTCAGATTTCATCGAGCCATTATTTCTAATGGGTTCACAATGGTTGAGGAAGATCACTGTGTGTACGTTAAACAGTCCAAGAAAAGTTTTCTTTTCCTTTCATTGTATGTAGACAACATTCTTTTAGCTGGAAACGACAAGGAGATGATAGTCACCACCAAGGCGTGGTTATCCTCAAACTTTGAGATGAAGGATATGGGTGAAGCGAGTTATGTGCTCGGAGTTAAGATCCTTAGAGACCGCTCGAGGAAATTCCTTGGTTTGTCTCAAGAGACTTATATTAGGAAAATACTCGAACGATTTCAGATGCAAAACTGCAAACCCATTGACACTCCAATCGCAAAGAATGATGCCTTGAGCCTTAATATGTGTCCAAAGACTCAAGAGGAAAAAGACTACATGGCCTGAGTTCCCTATGCCAGTGCTATTGGAAGTTTGATGTACGCTATGATGTGTACTCGGCCTGACATTTGCTATGTCGTTAGGTTAGTCAGCCGGTTCCAGTCGAATCCCGGCCTTGCTCATTGGAAAGTGGTGAAGAGAATACTTCGATACCTTAAAGGGACAGCTGATTACATGCTTTGCTATCAGGCATCGGATTTGCGCTTAATCGGCTATAGTGATGCTGATTGGGATAGTGACCTAGATGAGCGCAAATCAACTTCTGGATATGCTTTCTTGCTTAGCAATGGTGCCATATCTTGGAACAGCAAGAAGCAGTCCTGTATAGCATTATCCACCATAGAATCGGAGTATGTTGCTTGCTCAGCCGCTGTACAAGAAGGTAAGTTAAAGAGGTTCCTTGCATAACTTGGAGTTGGCACACGTGCTTTAGAGCCTGTTACTATGTATTGTGACAGCATGGCAGCTTTGGCTTATGCAAAGGACCCAAAATACCATGGAAAAACTAAACACATCGATATTCGATACCAATTTCATTCGTGATATGGTTGCGCAGAAGGAGGTGGTCCTGAAGCATATTTCTACGAGTCACATGGTTGCTGATCCATTGACTAAGCCTATTGCTCGAGAGGCTTACCAGACCCATGTTAGGAGTTTGGGACTGTGTAGATTGACTTTCTTTCTTTGTATATTTTTTTAGTTGACCACTTTCAGATATTTGTTATTCAGGATATCTCTTATGAAATGAATATTTCTTTGTCCATTTTTGCTGTGACATGATATCTGAATTTTAGCGCACACATATATGTAAACCATGACTGGTTTAAAGTATGCCAACGGGTAATGATTGTCTCTCTTACACGAGAAATCTCCTTTGACGATAGTTAGCGAGTAAAGATGAGACACTTTGCTTATAGCGTAGAGGTTGTGAACTAAGTGTCGCCTTGGAAAGAGCCAAGATGAGATCTTGGAAGATCGACTATGGATAAACTGTTGTTCACACTATCCATATGTGACTTGTTAGATAGCCAGATACGAAACTTAATATAGCACTAGAATTAAGCGAGCATACAGAGAATTCGAGTTAGGTGCTTGAAGGCGACTGGACTAAGATTTGTACGGTGTTTTTAGGAAGGAGGCATACACTCTTTTTAAAGGAGTATCCCACCGTAGCAAGTGTTTCATACCACATGTGCTTATGCGACCAAAATAAGGAAGTGAAAGAATGGATCCCTGCTTCTTCACTGTGTGAGTCCTTATAGATCATTATACTTATTTTGATCTCATACTTTATTGTCCCCTATGTGACTTTTGACTGTTTTCATGAAGTGGAGGTTTGATGTATGCTACTTTGACATGTCTCCTATGGTCATGGTTGATTCGACCTAAAGGGATATTGTTGGGAAAGAAATTAGACCAAAGCTAATTGATTTGAGGACGAAAGGAAGATTATTAGTAATACATCCAAGTTTTATGTTTACTGTTGACAAATTATATCGCTACTAGGTATAGCAGTATAATTGTGAACATAAGAACAAGAGGGGTCTTTATATAGCTCTCAAATATAGATATGAGGGATTGGAGGTTCTAGATCCGATGTGGCTGAATAAGTCTGGGGCATAACGAGACACTTAGGGATGTTCTATACTGGTCCTCATAAGATTTGGTATAGTACTCCCAAACTTTCTTTTGCAGGTGGCTTGACGGTCGCACTGCTCATTAGCCAAGTATGAATGGAATTATTGGTAGGATGATAATAAGAGATATCATGCACACTATGTGCAAGTGGGAGATGTTGGACTTTTGGCCCAAATTCCTATTGGGTGCCCATAGTTGGTGCGTGGCTCGATTGGAGTGGATTACATATCAGATAAGATATTTGAGTGGAATATCTGATAGGTATCTATTAATTAGGGATTTTTTTCCTATTATTTAGGGATATGGGAATATCCTTATTTGAATAGAAAGGATACGTACGCTCTCAATTTAATTCATTAATTGACAGGCCTGAGTATCATACAGAAATAATACGCTCTCTCATTTCTCTCTCTCTCTCTCTCTCTCTCTCTCTACCTAGAGAATTCCAGTGAGTGCTCTTGAGTGGTGGAATCTAGTAGAATTCCAGTGAGTGCTCTTGAGTGGTAGAATCTATGGTGGTTGTTCTTGTAACGCCACTAACCACGAGCGATCAGGAAGGAGTCTTTTTACAACGGACGTACTGGCGGTAAGTTTGAGGATTCATCCGGCAACACCGCCAACCATGCTTCAGACATCTTATATTTCTGCATTAGTTTTTATATCATTTTAAGACTAATTGTATTGTTTCTCTGCTTTTAGGTGTTTTAAAGGTACAATTACAAGAAGGAGCTGGAACGGGGCATAAACGGGTTGAAATGAGCAAAGTTGGACGAGCAAGAAAAGAATAGGCAGAAAAAGGTATCAGTACTGTAGGACTGGCCTTCGTGCACCGCGGCACCAGGCTTCAAAGAAAAAAAATATAATTCCAAAAACTTGATGTCGCGGTGTTAGAATTCATGCACTGCGACACCAGAGATGTGGAATTCCACTGACTTGAAGAGTTTTGACGGCCCACAAATCCTAAATCACACTTTCTATACTCAATTACTTATAAATAAAAGCCTCTATACCAGATGGGGAGAGTCTTAGACACCTAGAAGCCATAAAAACACTCTAAAATGTATAGGGAAAAAAAGAGAGGAGGAGAGCTTGCCGAGTTGCTGCAGCCAGCTTTGCTCTTCTTCCTTTTACTCTTAATTGTTTTTTATTTTCTGAACACTAGCATGATAACTCTGCTCTTTACTCATATATACATGCTATAATAGGCCCTAGATGAGGTTGAGGGTGATTCAAAACCATAATCATGTTTATTCTTTAATTTTTCATATTTTATGCAATTAGTTATTTATTTAAATTTTTTTATATTCTTCTATGCATATTGGTTCTATGAGTTATATCTTGATTTATTTAGGTGTACAACTATTCTCGAAAGCCATTTGATTGATCCAGTGGGTGGTCACCTTCTTGATTCCCAATAAAGGGATCTGCAGACGAACAAGAAGACAATATTCTCGAACCGATTTCTCGAGAATGGCCAAAAAACACCAAGGATGATGAACCCTAGTGTGGGCCGATTTCTGCTCTCTCTCTTGTTTTCTGCTATACGTGTGACACTCTCTTCTTAAGGGGGTGTTTCAAATGTAGTTATTATATTGTGCAGTTAGAGAACTTTTCTCTTAACTATAGAGAGATTAGTAAATCCTAATGGGCTTATTGGACTTGTTGGGCTCAACTGATCATCAAATAACTATTGGGCTTTAATTTGAGCTAGACACGGGACCAGATGGATCTATAAAGCGCGAGCTCCAATAGACCATATGCCCACAATCAAAATTAACTCATAATTATGATTGGGCCTTATCCATTAATATTGGGGCACACCACTATAGACCCAATATTGAACTCTTGGACTAAATGTCACTTATTTTCTGTGAAACTTATTATCAAATAATTAGCTTGATCCATTTCGCATATACTACACCTGTAGACGTACCCCCAATGCAATGTCGTACTAACAAGGTGAAATTACCGTATTACCCCTCTAGTACATATTTACCTTTGAGTTGCTATTTTTCATCTAATGGATAATAGTTGACTACAGTGTTTGTATTTGCTTAAACCAACACAGTCAAATTCACATAGTGAATACTGGTGTCCTGGTTTATATTATACAAGTACTTGAAAAAATTCAAAGTGACATCATATACATGGTGTCCATCATGAAAAACGTTCTACACATTTCATATACCTTATCCTCCAAGATACCAGAGTTCGAACCTTAAATCGGAACTAGTCCTTTAGTAACTCAAAAGGACAAAACACATGAAAGTAAGTTCGTTAATCACTAGAATTAAAGTTTTCTACAATAGTGCTAGATTATTGAAATTAGAAATTTAAGTTATGATACTTAACCTTAAATTCTAATTCACTCGGTCCTGTTCGATGCTGTTATAACTTTCTTATAACATACTAGTGTTTCTATCCGAAGACTCACTTTGATAATTGGAGACTTCATTATGAAAATAGATAATACTACATTCTATGGCATAGTAAAGTATTATATCTTCAATATGCAGAATGCGAATAATTTAATTTAGACATAATAAAATAAAGAATATAATGTCTCTCACATATGAACTCATCATACGAATAATTCTTTATTACTCATTATATGTCTTGGAATCTTTAGATGTTTGCATAAGATAATCATACACATCACATGTATATCAATGGGACATAAACGAAATAATAAATTCATAACATGAAATTTATTAATAATAAATAGATAATAAATAATCTGATAAATATTGTTTATAATGTCAAAATAATAAACTGCTTTATAAGATATTATTCCAACAATCTCCCACTTGGCCTTTAAAGCAGATGTGACATGTCAAGTTGTCCCATTCCTTCTAGGCGGTCCTCAAGTACTTTGGTAGCCAAAGATTTGATAAAAAGATCAGCAAGATTCTCTGCAGATGCTATCTTACTCACTATCACGTCTCCTCTTAGAACAATTTCTCTGAGTACATGATATTTTCTTTCTATGTGTTTTCCCCTCTTGTAGTTTCTTGATTCTCTGGAGTTTTCAACTGCTCTAATATTATCATAGTAGAGTGTTATAGGTTGCGGTGCTCTAGGTACTACCTCGAGATCCATAAGGAAATTATGAAGCCAGACCGCCTCTTTAGCTGCTTCAAAAGCTGCCATATATTCGGCCTCCATGGTTGAATCTACAACATAAGATTGCTTGATACTCCTCCATATAATGGCTCCACCACCAAGGGTAAAGACTGAACCAGAGGTTGATTTTCTAGAGTCTTTATCAGATTGAAAATCCGAATCAGTATATCCAATAGGTGTTGGATCTTCTCCAGAATATACAAGCATATAATTTCTAGTTCTCCAAAGATACTTTCGAATATGCTTGACTACACCCCATTGTTCAGGTCCTGGATTGGATTGGTAACGACTTACAATCCCAACAGCATAAAAAATATCTGGTCATGAGACTTCCAACTGCCGAGGCATAAGGAAAATTTCTCATATGTTCTTTCTCTTCATCTGTCTTAGGAGAATTCTCATTAGATAGAGTAATTCCTTTACGAAAAGGTGTTAAACCTTTCTTGGAATTATGCATTGCAAACCTTACCAGTATTTTGTCTATATACGAAGCTTGTGATAAAGTTATGTATTTGTTCTTTTTGTCTCGTATAATTTGTATTCCCAGAACATAACAAGCTTCACACAAGTCTTTCATATCAAACTGTTGTACTAACCAGACTTTCATTGATAATAATGATCTAACATCATTCGCAATGATTAGAATATCATCAACATACAGTACTAGAAAAATCACTTTATTGTCCTGAATTCTTTTATAGACACAAGGTTCATCTACGTTTCGTTCAAAACCATAAGACTTAGCTGCTTCATCAAATCTTATGTTCCATGATCTAGACGCTTGCTTGAGTCTATAAATAGATCTCTTAAGTTCACAAAGTTTTCTTTCTTAGCCATTTTCAATGAATCCCTCTGGTTGTATCATATAGATACGTTCATCAAGATTGTCATTCAGGAATGCAGTCTTGACGTCCATTTGCCATATCTCATAATTAAGAGATGCAGCGATGGATAAGAGTATGCGAATAGAATTGATCATAGTATTAGAAGAGAAGGTTTCTTCATAGTCGATACCTTCCTTCTGTATATAACCCTTTGCAACTAACCTTGCCTTGAAAGTCTCCACTTTCCCGTCTACTCCCCTCTTTCCCTTATAGACCTACTTACACCCAATGGGTTTTATCCCTTCAGGTGGATCTACAAGTTTCTAGACTTTATTAGAGTACATGGACTCTATTTCAGATTCCATTGCCTTTTGCTAGAGATCTTTACATCATTCATTGCCTCATTGTAGGTGTAAGGATCAGATTCTTGGTCACAAGACTCTCCTGTTCCCAAGTATCTTTCAGGTTGTCTTATAGCTCTCCTACTACGATGAGGATCCAATGATTGTCGAGTTTCAAGTGATTCATCTTTCCTAAGTGCTTTCTCAATCTTATCTTATATAGATTGGCTGATAATATTATCAGTTAATTCTTCAAGAACTAACTTACTTTTGGGCTTGGAATCTTTCATATAGTTTTCTTCCAAGAAAGTAGCGTTTGTATACATAAATACTTTCTTTTCTTCAGTACTATAGAAATAATACCCTCTTATTCCTTTTGAGTCACCTACAAATATACAATTCATATCATGATTCTAACTTAGTTGTTTTTACTTTCAGCACGTATGCTGGACAACCCCAAATATGGATATGATGTAAACTAGATTATGTCCTTTCCATAGTTCAAATGGTGTCTTAGGTACTGACTTAGAAAGAACTCTATTCAGTAGGTACATAGCAGTTTTTAAGGCATAACCCTAAAAAGATGCGGGTAATTATGAATAACTGAGCATCGACCTAACTATATCCAAAAGTATCCTATTTCTTCTTTTAGCAACACTATTTAGTTGAGGCGTACCAGGTACTGTAAGTTGGGATAGGGTCCCATTGTCTGTGAGAAATTCAGAGAATTCTCCAGAGAGGTATTCATTACCTCGATCAGATCGAAGGGTCTTAATGTTCTTTCCTAACTGCTTTTCAGTTTCCGCTTCGAATTCTCTGGACTTTTCAAAAGAATCCGATTTGCATTGCATTAGGTAAACATAACCAAATCTAGAATAATCATCCATAAATGTAATAAAGTATTCAAAACCTCTTCGATCTTGAATATTTATGGGCCCACAGACATCAGTGTGTACTAACTCAAGACATTCTTAACTTTAAGACCTTTTCCAGTAAATGGTCTTTTAGTCATTTTACTTTCTAGACAGAATTCGCAAGTTGATAATAATTTGACTTCTAACGAACTTAGAGGTCCATCATTGACTAATCTTTGAATTCTATTTAGGTTAATATAATCGAGTCTCAAACGCCAGAGATAAGTTTCATCATTAGTACTTATTTTCACTTTCTTATGTTTAGGTTCTACATGTTCAGAATTATTTTCAAGATTGTGCAATGAGATGCTTTTAGGTTGAATAAAGAAAAGATTATTCCTATGAGTACCAGTGCAAATAAGACTTTTATTCTTTCTAATAGAAACTTTATTATCAAAATAAACAAAATAACCTTGTCTCATCAAATAGGAAACAGAAATCAAATTCCATTTAGACACCGGAATATAATAACAATTCTTTATTTCTAAAAACCTAAAATCATCGAAATTTAAAATAATATCTTCCATTGCACAAGCTTCAATTATTGAGCCATCTCCCAATCGCAGCGTGAACTCTTCACTAGCGAACTTCCTAGTTTTCTTGAACCCCTGCAAAGTATTACAAACATGGTCAGTGGCTCCCAAATTTATGATCTATGAATCGATAGAATCAACAATATGACAAGCCTCAATGAACCACAAATTGTCATTACCTTGTGTGTCCTTACCATTGTCCTTCTCCTTCTTAAGGGCTAGCTAAGTTTTGTAGTTTCTCTTCCAATGTCCATCTTCACCGCAGTGGAAACATTTTTCCTATGGTTTGGCATTCTTCTTGGTCTTCTTTTTCTTTGGAGCCAGAGAAGCAGGAGTCTTTTTCTTTCCTTTACCTTTGTCTTTCGACTTAGGTTTGGAAGAACTAGCTTGAGCTATATTAGCCTCAGCCAACCCCGACTTATTCTTCTTAAGAATATTCTCAGTAATTTGCAGATCTTTCATCAGTCCAGTAAGAGTATAGTTTTTCCGACGAATCTCATGATCAATCTTAAATTGATTGAATGTGTTTGACAATGTGTTCAAAACCATGTCAATTTGGGTGTCACAATCAATTTTAGCTCCAAGGATTTCCAGTTTGTTAAGATATGTGATGACTTTCGTCATATGTTCCTGAACTGGAGTACCTTTCTTTTGACGAAGATTCATGAATGCACTTGTAGCCTGATTTCTAGCTTGACGACTGGGACTGGCGAACATTTCGTCAACAATCAGCATCATGTCAGCAGCAGTATCCGTCCCATGATGTTGTTGTTGCAATATATTACTCATTGAGTCAAGTATATAGCACTTAGCCATCTCATCAGATTGCTTCCACTTATCATATAAGTTTCTTTCATCGTTGTTGGATTCCTCAGTTGGCTGAACATGACATGGAGTGGTGAAAACCTACTTATGTTTATCAGCAGTGAGCACTATGTCTAGATTACGTTTCCAGTCTACATAGTTTTCACCATCCAGCTTGTTTTATGTTAGTAAAGTGGATAAAGGATTAAGTGCCATATCTACTGAAAACAAATAAACATTCCATGTATAAGCAAGCATCATATATCATGTTTCAAATAATTAACATAATATATTAAACATATAATATGCAAGTGAAGTATCCCTAAGACTATCACTTATATTCATGGTAATTTAACCTACTATTGATTACAAGCCTCCTACGGGAAGTCATGCAATCAACAAGTCAAACTGAAATAATTTCAATTAGTAAATAGACAGATAACTCTTATCCCGTATTTCTAACTACCATTTTCTTTGGTCCTCTAATCGACTAATAAGAACTCCTACGGGAGGATATTAATGTTTCGAGTTGAGTGTTTAACCATTGTTTTGGTAACTAAGCTTTCCATATAAGATTGTCTCCTACGGGCGATCAGCCTTATATAGTCTACCTAGTACCTTATCCTAAGAAGCTCATTTCCAGTATTACCCAGACGAAAACCCTACTACGGGAGCTCAGCAAGATTTTGAGGCGAGGCTTATCCTAATACATAACGAATCAACAATGGAGACCATAGGTATTACATACATTCTCCCACTCAATATTTTATAATTAGGGATTTATAAATTTTACCCAGTTATCTAACTAGCTTAGTAACCTAAAATTAATTATGTAAGCATGTTCATATTTGCATGAGAGTAGCTCTAATTTTCTATATGACATGCTACTAAAGATCATGTAATAAAACTTAATTATTAGGCATGCATGCAGCATTGTCCTAATAATACCAAAGTAGTAAGTAGATAAGTAATTAACTATAAATGATTTATTAATTTCCGGTAATTTAAAAATTATTTAACTTTTAAATAATTCTAATTGATAAGATAATAATAAATATTTAAATATGGAAGATAATATTTAAAATTTTAAATTAGAAAAGATTTTCATAAAATCAAATCAGTTTAAATAAAAGATTTAACTAATTAAATCTCCTTGAATATCTCAAATTTAAATTTCAACTTTTGAAATCTTAATTTGAATTTAACTTCCTTAAAAATCTTCCATTATCTTATCCTTTCAGATTTGAATTCAAAATTCAAATTAATATCTAATCTCGTTAAATATCTACCAACCATAAATTCAAATTTGAAAATTGAAAGATATTCTGATTTAAATTTAAATTTCAAATTTTCACAAAATTCGAAATTTGAAAAGTAGAAGATTTCCTACAATATCTCTAATTTGAATTAAAACAAATTTAAAATTGAAAATAGATAACTAATTATCACATAATCAGTTTTTCAAAATATCTATTCAAAATTTGAATTTTAAACTAAAAAAGATATTATCTCATAACATTTAATTTTAAAAAATTTCATTTTAAAATATCTCTTAATTATTCAAATAATAATTAACTATATCCATAATTCAAATTAAAATATCCTATCAATTCAAATTTCAAAAATTCAAATCTAATCAGGATTTAAAATTTGAATTTAAATTTGAATTTATCAGTTTTCATAAAACTGTGGATAAATTAAATTATTTTTAAAATGAAGATAATTGAAATTACGCCCGAAAATATGAAACGTGTCAGGACAAGCCGACTGACGGAATGGGACGCCGATACATAAACGTCGGCCTCAGAACGTTACGCGGCCACGCTCGGGACAACTACCGGGTGCCAACAGGCTCACATAACGCTACGGGGCCTCGCTCGGGACAACTTCCAAGCGACAACAGGCTCGCATAGCTCTCGCACGTCAAACGCACGAGGTGGTACCCCGAGCGGCCAAGACATGGGATGCGACCCGCGCGGCATGGCACAGCATGGCCGCCCGCAGGCCATGCGCAGATCACATTCGCGCGGCCAGCAGGGCCGTTCTTGCAGTGCAGGCACGTGGTGAACCCAACAAGTAAATCACATTTACCTTTCTTCCTCTTTTCTTTGAGCTCCTCGAGATACTTTGTACAGTTTTTCTTCCAATGCATATCTATACTACAGTGGAAACATTTCTCTTTGGGCTTCCTTTCTTTAGAGCTCTTGTTCTTCTTGTTATTGTTCTTCTTCTTTTTCTTCTTTCCACCACTATTGTTCTTACCCTTTCCTTTTGGTTGCCTTTTCCTCTTCTTGTCCTTACTTGAAGAGAGTCCAACTCCAGCAATGTTCCCTTCTGCAGCTTTTGTCTCTGGCTACTTTCTTTTTGAGATAGACTCAAAAGTTTGGAGCTCATTGAGGAGCACAATTAAGTTGTAAGAGAGCTTGTTCATAACATAATTACTCTTAAACTGAAGAAAATCATTGGAAAGGGTTTCAAGACTCATGCCCACCTGCGTAGCCTCATCAATGGTCGCACCATGGAGTTCAGCTTCATTAATGTGATTAATCATCTTGAGAACATGCTTACGAACGGATGAAGCAACTTTCATTTTAGCATTAATAACGGCCTTCACAGCCTCATGACGAGATTGGTTGGAACATCTGTTGTAGAGACTCCATTATCTCAAATGCAGTCTCTATTGGTTCATACTTAGTTCTAAGTACTTCAGACATTCTTGCTAACAAGTAGCAGCGAGCTTTGGAGTTGGTATTAATCTATTTGTCATATGCCTCTCGTACAACTCGAGTGGCATTAGCAGCAGGTTATTCAGGACATTCCTCAGTTAGGACAAATTTGTAGTTCTCATCGACAAGGATTTTATTCATGTTACTCTTCCACTTATTAAAGTTCTCTCTAGTTAATTTTTCAATTGCAAGTTATGTGGTAATGGGATTCGACATAATTGATGAAAATAAATAATTGACTTTAAATATTTGCTAAAATATTATCAAACATAAATTCAGTATAGTAAAAATGATGTATGATGTATATGTAAATAAAAATTACTCATACGACAATTGAACAACCAATAAAAAAATGTGCCGCCGTAGGGTAGGTCACATTTTTACTGATTGAACCGATACTTTCTCAATTAATAAATGTCATTCAAGATATCTCATATTTTCTACATTTATTAATTACCGTTTTATTTAGTCAAGATATAATTAACACATTTAACTATACCCTTATGAGTGTGACCCACCGTTTTAGATTCCATGGACTTAACTCAAAAATTACCGTTGTAGTGTAGGTCAATTTTGAAATACATCTTGAAATTCTATCTCAAAGAAGTCAATCTTCTTATTGATTTAAAACGGACACCCTCAGTAGGGAGGACGAAATCTAAGCGTCACGAGGCGCCTCTTAAATCTCACGATGTTGTACTAACGATAAAGACCAAAGATTATATTGTCACATTACTTGCTCCCACTCATTATTTGAAATACATATATAAATATATATTATTATTATTATTATTAAATCTAACAACTTTGATTTATTAAATCCTAGAGAAATCTAAACAATTTAATTTCTAGGATATTATAGAATCAAATCCTACTTTAATAAATTTCCAGATTTTCTAAAATCTTAATTTATTATTAAACGACTATACTACCTTGTATAAACTATTTTATAAAAAGTAGCATTGTTATTAAAAAAAATGTGATATTACCAAGTTTTAACTAATTTAATACTAATTCATATTATGTATTCAAGATTATGCAAATTCCAAAAAAAAAAAAAAGCAAATCTAAAATAAAATTATTCTAATTAATTTCCAAATGTGCATAATAAAAAACTTTTATTCTATAAAAATAATTTTATGAATAAAAAAAAAAGTATACACATGTATGCATGATATCAAAATATTCAGTAGGCATTTTTCTTATTCTAGATGACATGTTATATGCATGATTATAATATATAATTATCAACTAACAAAAATAAATAAATAAAAATAAAATGAGATCCAGGTCGAGTTGCATTGGATATTATATAACCAAGAAAAAAAAAATATACTATCCAAATTAAGAAAAAACTAGAACTAGACTACAATAGATCTAGCTCTTGAAAGTTTCTTCATCTGGTAGGGTTGGCCACCATGTAATGGAAACCCTGCTATGGCAGGGTTGGCACATGGGCTATGGGCCCAGGTGGTAGTAGTAGTTTTCTTTGTTCACCTCCTTAAATTTCCATCAAAAGATTATTACATATGTAAATCCTATACCCTTACTAGAAGGGTTTACATTGATTTTGATCTCATAAAAATAAATAAATAAAGATCCAATGCAACCATATAATTAACGACTTATTTCTCTTAAACCATACATCTATTTCATGTAACAAAATCATCACACATCAAAATGCAATAAAATGCCTACTCATATGACATACATATAAGAACATGATTACAATAATTATGTTTATTAAAACAACAAAGTCCTCATAAAATAACCATGGCTCTGATACCATTTGTAGGCACTACTATAAAAATTATTTTTCACGCCGTTTATAGGGCGACGTGGTATCTCTACCATGTTGCTCTATAAACGACGCAGAAACAGATGATGTGGTAGGTCCCCGTAATACCACGTCGCTTTATAAGTGACGTGGTATGGAAGCTACCACGTCGTTTATATAAAAAGCGACGTGGTAGGCCCTAATAACTAACAATTCGCCCTAATAACTGACAAATTATCAGTTATTTAGGACCTACCACGTCGCTTGTCATGGGATACCACGTCGCTCCCTAGAAAAGCGACGTGGTATATCATCCTACCATGTCACTTGCTAAAGAAGCGATGTGGAATCCCCTACAATGGGTATCAAACACTCTAGATTTATTATAAACCAGAACAAAAAAATGGCTCAGAATAACTTGCAATCAACAACCAATAATCCAACATACAAATTCCAGCAATACAATATATAAATTACATTTTTCACGTAGCTAAGTTCTATATGAAGCATGAAAACTAATCGAAATCATAATTCTAGTCACCTAATTAGACTACCAAAGATATAAAGTTAACATAAATAGGTTAGTAGTGTGAGTTACCCATCATGATACATACTCCATAAGCATATCGGCCCATTCCTCTCGGACTTCGTTGATCTCGTCCATAGTATATATGTCTTTATTACAACACTACAAATTTAAATGTGCATAAGTTATATTCGAATCATATATTGATAATTAGTATACTTATACAATAAAGATAAGTGTTAAGTTATAAAGCTCTATCGAAGTAGTAATGTACTCATATGGGTTAGCATCTATGACCATTTCTCTCATCATGCGCATCACGTAGAAACCACACTCTACGTTATTCGGTTGGTGTAGGCACTATAATTCCAATTGCATTTTCAATTAATATTTGCGAGCAAAAACAAATCCATATAATCCAATAATGTAAATTAGTAAAATTTAAAATGTACCTTAACGGAATCCCAATCGAGACCATTTTTCTTACCACGTCTCTCAATTGATATGTTAAATAACCGAAAGGCTCTATAAAACAAAAGCATGTCAAAGTATGTCAACCATGCATAAAACATTATATTAAACATTGTTATTGATTTTAAATAGTTTTGATCATACTTATAGTTTGATGAGAGTTCTTGCATCTTTTCGAGGAGGGTGTCCAAGTGAATCCAAAAAGTATATCACTTCACGAACCGCGTTGATCACTAGTAACATCCAATGTCTCCTATAAAATAATATAATCAAATACACGTATATGGTACATTTATCCCAATAACTGTCAAAAATATTAAAGAGAAGAGAATTATCTCGTGTTATATGGTGCTACTAACAATATGTCATTCATGCCTAGAGTCAAGCAATTCGTGATTGCTCGTACACGATTCTCATCATTGCCATCTCCAACAGTCGATATAAGAGAAGGTTCAATGAAAGCTATGATATGCACACACTCATATTCTATAAGCTTGTCATATAATAGCCCAAAATAGCATAGAATATACTTAATACAAATCATTAAGATATGAAAGCAAGAGTAAAGATATGAAAACTTATTTGATGTAAAATGTGATGGACGGAGAACCAATCTCGACAAAGTTGATTACATGCAATATGTCCTCCTTAACCAAATATGAGAATTACCCAGGAATTCCACATATCTCATTGTCAAAAGTGATATGAATTGAGAAGTCATCAGTTTTTTTCATCACATATTTATACAAGCTCCTCAAGCTTCCCGGAACATTAGGAGGAACATCAATCTTTGATCGTGCAGAGGACCCGGTCGGTCTTGTGCTAGATGAGGATGAATGTCTGGACTCTTCTCGTTGTGGTTGAGTAATAGGCGGCTCTGGTTCATTTTGTGATTGTTTCTCTTTCCTTTTGTTTTTTTGTAATAGTAACTGAGATCAAAACATTTACTTAAATAAAATAAAAATGATTGTTTAATTGTCAAAGTAATGAGTGTTAGACCTTATACCTCATATTCGCCTACAATGAGTACCAACTCTTTAGGCCATGCGACAATTGATCCAATAGTTTCCACCACTGTATCCATTACATTGGCCACTTGAATAGGCAACGAAGCTTCAGGGATGTGTGCTTTGACAACAGATACTCGGTAATTTTTCTCACCTAATAGTACTCCATGAATCATAGGCCCTCCTGTTTGAATTATGTAACCTGATGCAACATCGTTTCATTTTTTTTTTTATAAATTGAAAAACAGTTTTACATAAAAATAATTAAAGATCAAAACATTTCTATGCATAGTTTTATCAAGAACATAAAATATGAACACATAGAAATCAAGAAACATACTGAAAACGAAAATCAGAAAAACAAACATGATTATAGCAACATCTAATCAAATAATCATTCAAACTCATTGAATCTATTGACCATCATACAAACTAGAGCATACTCTTAACATGAATAAGACCAAACATAATCAAACCTTCCCTGAAATCAAAAACATCAATCACTAAGAGAATAAATCAAAGTAAAATATGCTAGATCAACAATAAAACCATACTCTGGTATCGATTGCTGGTATTTACTAGAATAAAATTCTAGAATATATTTTCATAAAATCATTTTCAAGAACACTGCAGTTTTGTAAAATTCAGAAATGCAGCGAAATTGGTCGTTCAAAATTTTACTATTTATAAAACTTTTCTGATCGTGATCTAACATAAATTAACTCTTGACCTAGACAAGAACAATACCTGGATTTGCTCTACAACCTTCTCATCTACCCGTCTATTCTCGAAAGCCGTTTGATTGATCCAGTGGGTAGTCACCTTCTTGATTCCCAACAAAGAGATCCACCGACGAACAAGAAGACAATCTTCTCGAACCGATTTCTCTGGGATGGCCAAAAAATACCAAGGATGGTGAATCCTAGTGCTGGCCAATTTTTGCTTTCTCTTTTTTTTTTTTTTTTTTTTTTTTCGTTTCTTATTTTTTTTTCCGGAACATTTCGTGTATATGCATATATATATATATATATTTATTGTTTAAATTTCTAGTTTTGAGTGATTGATCACGGGAGAGATGTTCTCTTGGGCCNCCTTTTTCTTGTCATGAATAAAATTTTGCTTTACTTTTAGTCTTTTTTTCTTTTTTTTTTTTTTTTTTTTCTGCTATGCATGTGACACTCTCTTCTTAAATGGGTGTTTCACGTGTAGTTGTTGTATTGTGTAGTTAGTAAACCCTAATGGGCTTATTAGGCTTATTGGGCTCAACTGATCATCAAATAACTATTGGGCTTTAATTTGAGCTAGACAGGGGACCAGATGGATCCATAAAGCCCAAGCTCCAATGGACCAGATGCCCATAATTAAAATTAACTCGTAATTATGATTGGGCCTTGTCTATTAATATTGGGGCACACCACTATAGGCCCAATATTGAACTCTTGAACTAAATATCATTTATTTTTTGTGAAGCTTATTATTAAATAATTAGCTTGATCCATTTAGCGTATACTATACCTATAGACGTACCCTCAATGCAATGTCGTACTAGCAGAGTGAAATCTCTAGTACATATTTACCTTTGAATTGCCATTTTTCATCTAATGGATAATAGTTGACTACGGTGTTTGTATCTGCTTATATCAACACAGTCAAATTCACATAGTGAATACCGGGGCCTTGGTTTATATTATCCAAGTACTTGGAAAAACTCAAAGTGACATCATGTACATGGTATCCATCATGAAAAACGTTCTACACATTTCATATACCTTATCCTCTAAGATACCAGAGTTCGAACCATAAATTGGAACTAGTCCTTTAGTAACTAAAAAAGACAAAACGCATGAAAGTAAGTTTGTTAATCACTAGAATTAAGGTTTTCTACAATAGTGCTAGATTAGTGAAATTAGAAATTTAAGTTACGACACTTAACCTTAAATTCTAATTCACTCAGTCCTGTTCGATGCTGTTATAATTTTCTTATAACACACTAGTGTTTCTATCCGAAGACTCACTTTGATAATTGGAGACTTCATTATGAAAATAGACAATACTACATTCTATGGCATAGTAAAGTATTCCATCTTCAATATACAGAATGCGAATAATTTAATTTAGACATAATGAAATAAAGAATATAATGTCTCCCACATATGAACTCATCATACGAATAATTCTTTATTACTCATTACATGTCTTGGAATCTTTAGATATTTACATAAGATAATCATACACATTACATGTATATCAATAGAATATAAATGAAATAAAAAATTTATAACTTGGAATTTATTAATAACAAATAGATAATAAATAATCCGATAAATATTATTTATAATGTCAAAATAATAAATTACTTTATAGGACATTATTCCAGCAGAATAATCCATAGATACCTCTCAAATATACCAGACGAGACACGACACATACGTAAGAGGTTTGGTGGCGTTACAACTCTGCTCTACAGCAACTATCTACAAAGATGAATATGGAGGGGAGGATGAGCACACTTGAACGAACAATTGAAACCGTCACCTCTAATGTTTACTAATTGGTGAACCAAATGTGATTACTGCCACGTGATTAGTCAGCATGCCAACATGTGTCCAAATTTTCAAGCAATAAGGTGTGTCAATGATTGGGATGGAGTTCTGAGCCATGAATCAATTCCACCCTAACAACTCGCATCACCGAGTTCAGAAAGACTTTTAGAGGACATGCTTAAGGAGTTGATGGCCAATACAATTCAATTCCAAGAAGTAATGAGAATCATACTTGGAATTGAAAAACAAACACCATCGTCTCACTGCTTCAATAGAGCACTTGAAGGCCAACCATTCCTACACACCACCATCACTGTCACATGAGGAGATCTCCAAGAAGACTATCAACACAATGATAGTGAGGAGTGACACAGTGACAGAGGAGATGTTGGATGAACAAAGGGACCTCGTGGTGAGATTCAAACAAGACTTTTTTTTTCGCCACTACCTTCAAAGTAGTACGGAGAGATTGGACCAACACATGGAGAACCTACGAAGACCCTCCCCTACATTTGACCACTTTGTTCCACGTGAGGAGATCCACCAAGAGGAGACAATTGTATTTTTAGAGCAATGATATGTCATACAAGACTTGTTGGAGTTGGAAGACAATTGGGAGAGTGAAACAAAGGGAGAGACATTTAATTTGTTGGAGGATGCACAAATTAATTCCATCTTAAGTGGAATGCACATCAACGTAAACTCACTCTTCCATTGTGTCATTATGTGGAAACTACTAAAACTTCAAAAAATTCTTATTGTTCTTGCAGTTGATTTGGATGAGAAAAAGGTGTTATGCTTTGAGCGAGACAGTCCAAAATCATAAACTTGTACAAGTGATTCCATATTATTTAAAGGAAATAACTCAATCAACAACAAATTAAATGGGACATTAATATAATCGTCAAGAAACTCTTGTGTACATAGATCTTACAGATGAAACAAGATATCAAAGTAAAGGCATAAGCATACCATATCACCTAACTTTATAGGGTTTTTCGTAATCCAATAGGCTAAACTTGCCTAACAAGGTTCAAAAAATATTGGTGGATACAGAAATATATGGATGCTTCACTTGCAATAAATAATACCTAGAGTAAAGAAACAAAAAAATATTATTAGTACAGGAGATCGATGAACTTGTACCTCATAATTTTCAGATACATGACCAACAAGCAAAACATCAAACTTTGTTTATTCAATTACCCATCTGACAATAAGACGAGCTGTCATTTCGAGGATGCTGGGTACCTCTGCTATAGAGGTATTACAGAGCCGTGATGGGAGGATGAGAGCTTACTCATATACATTGGTTGATTTATGATATGTACAATCATGTGGTATTGGTTTTGGTTTTGAATATGTGATTATTCTGAATATCAATTATTTTATAAACTCGGTTTATAAATAGATTTTGGAAAATATATTAACCATGCACGTTTGGTAAAATTGCATCCACTAAAAAAGATAATTGAATTTCTGCTGAGCATGTTAATGCTCACCCCCTACTTCTCCCACTTTTAGGTATTTAACTATCTGATATAGTCATCTTGATGGATAGACAAGTTGTGCAGCTTGTGTATATAGTTCTACTCTTTATCCCTGGTAGGTGTTTATACTCTGTTGTCTTTATTTCCTTGTTCAATTATTTAGCCAAGATTAGTAAATTTACTAAGTGGATGTATAGGGATGGCTTTGCTGTTAATTTGAGAACTTAAAACCTCAAGTAATTTTATGTAAATTAATTTGGACGTTGGACTAAGGTTTATAATTGAAATCAAATTACCAAGGTTTATGATTTCTCAATAAGTTTTCAAATGAGATTAGTAGAAATTTTCTTAAACACCAACGGGTATTTTTCTTGAGTAATTAAAAATTAATAAGAGTTTGAAATATTGTGAAATTCGTAATGATTAGAGGACCAAAACGAAATTATCTAATACTTAACTACTCCTGAATTTTGTAAAATTAATATTTTATTTTATTGTTACTTAAAATTATTAAAAGTCATGGTTTTGGATTTCCAATCGTGACAGAGAACTCGTCAAGTATATGAGAGATACGGAGGCTGAGATTTCTGTGAACTTTTGTGCAAGCTGAGCAAAGTGTATTACGACATTTATTATGCACCGTGAAAAGTGTATCACGACATTTATTATGCACCTTGATACTCTATATATTTACAGCATCAATACGGCACTTTTAAAGATCTAATGTACCACGACCCCTAAAAGGCATCGTGATAAGTACTTATTGCACCATGACATCTTAGAGGTGCTGTGGAATGTGAAATTCCTACCACGGCGAGTCTGTATACGTGCCGTGGTAAGCCATTTTTTTCGTAGTGCACCATCATCTTTACAATACTTACTAAAATTAAAATTTCAATTGCATTCTACAACAAATTGTCAACAAATTAGAAATATAAAAGAAACAAGAAGTAAATTTTTCTTTAGCAGAAAAAATCCATTACAAAAGTCGAATACACGCCGCTTTAGGAATCTTGTCTGATCCATTCAGAGACATACAAATATCATTTTGCTTTCTGTTTTTTGGGGTGCCTTAGCTGCAAGATTTGAGAGGTGACCATTAATTAGTAGTACTAACGGGTGAATGTTGAGAGTTAAAACCCATGGTAAGTATATATAGTCGCTATCAAATTGTCCTACCTGCTAATTTGCTATTAAAAGGGTACTTTTATATTCTTTGGGTGCAAATAAATGCCCCCTGTTATCGTAAAAAGCATTTCCTCTTAGCACACCAATAACCCATCTCCTTTTCTTTCTTTAGACTTCACACACGTACAATAAGAGGCAACAAGTTGCAATCTAAAACATTATTGACCAAATTAGAAGCAATATACATTACACTTTTTTTCAGAGTTTTTCCTTTTTTCCGCTACCTTCGCTAAAAATCCGGGCTCAGGTCACTGCTCCATACCCTTGTCGCCAAAAATTGTTGCCTCATTGATGTTTATATTCGTTGGACATCAGCCCATACACTCACGTGCTCATGATCCTACAGATGACACAGCCGTAATATTAAATAACAACGCCCTTGGTGTTGTAGCCAACAATTTATTATATTAGCAATTTCATTTCCGAAGCACACTCCCAAAAGACCAATTTAACTACAAAACCCATTTTTAAATACACACAATTAAGGGTGGGCGCACATGATATTTTGTACCATTTCATGTCCAAGTTGTTAATTTTTATTTATACTTGAGTTTTTTTTTTCTTTTTTAAATTCTCCCAATCTCAAACACTACTGGGATCTTTTTTAGTTCATGGCCCGTAATTGTTTTTAGACGAAAAGAACCATATATACCATGGAGAAAAATACTAGTCCATAGTTTAGAAGTATCCTAATTAAGTTGAACCCAATTCAATAAGATGATTATTTCCTGCTCAACGACCCACAACACACCAAGTTTACTGCGATACCAACTTTAAAAAATGCTGAAAAATTTTGGCTGCAAAAATTCTTTTGAATTTTTCTGTACATTTCTTTTTGCCACTAACTAAAACCATAAATTTCATTACCAGAAAAAAAGTAACTAAAAACATAAATTTAGCAGTAAAAAAAGGGGAAAAAAATCAAAAAGAACAAATTTCAGAAAAGGCAACCCAAAGGCAAACGATGACTTGCACAAGAATCACAATAAGATCTACAGCAGATATCTAATCAAATTAAGAGGACTTTAACTACATTGGGTTTAGTAGATCTTATGATTCAAATGAATTAATATTGGTATCATTTACCAACATTAGTGATCAACATTATAATTTATAAAGTTTGAGTACTTGAACCTAGCACGGCGTTAGTGGAGGCATAGTTTCTAGGAAGCTACTCCATCTCTCGTGAAATTTGTCGTTTTCTGCTGTTACGTATATTTGCACATGCATGATGCATATCCTTGAATTCTGAGTCATAAATGCACTACAAGTCTAATTTTCTTTGCTTGCTTGATTAGGATATGATTCGACTATGTGAAGGAGACATTTTGGTTCAATTTTCTGCCACCTTTTACTGCATGATGGGCTATGGAATGAGTGTAAGATAGCACAAATTATTAGCAAATTAGCACACGTACACACAAGGGGAAATGACCGAGTATAATAAGAATATTGTCATAACCTTGAATCTATTATCTTTTGGAAGTCCTATTAATAATATTTTACGTATGCTTAAAATTACAGCCTTTATACTTAATTCTCTTATACTAATTTAGCTAACAAAAGAATTTTATGAATATAAATAGTCTATGAAGAGAGAAAAGCAAAACCAGATCGGGAAAAAGAAAAAAAGGATCTATTATCTAATGTATGCAGGTGCAGGAGCATCCACACCACAACATTATGACCCATATTTTTTTTCTTTTTGACCCGACTCTTTGAATTAAGTACCATTGGCCCCCCTTTATCATAAATTTTTTTCTATTGTAAAGTTTGCTAATTTTCACTAAATACGAGAAGAAGAAAACAAAAAAAAAAAAAAAAAAGGAAAAGGAAAAAACACTTGGCACCCCATTTCAACTACACCCCTCCAAGAAAGAATAGAATATGCTCAAGTGCTTATTGGCTCACTTATATTTTTATATGTTGGGTAGATAAACTAGTCAACTGGTGGGAAGCTCCAAATAACATGATACCACCGTTACCAACTATGGAATTGAGAGAGGTCAATAAGAAAATAAAGGACTGCATCCTGTTGGGAATTCCTTCAAGGACGACTGCATATCCGCCTCTGAATCTCAGGAAAAATGTGAGTCCTTTATTTTCTAATGATTTGTCCGATTTATTTTCTGTTATCTTTCTTCTTTTTGGTTGATATGTGGGCTTTTTTCAAGCTTTATATTTGGTGTATGATTTCTATCTCGTCGCTTTTACCTTCCCTTTTACCCAAACTTTTCAACTTTTAGAGCTTTAGATTTTCTATAGATATAAATATATATAGATAGAATTTTTTTTCATAAGCTTGATGAACGGGTACATATTCTTTTTCCCATTAAAGTTTCGGATAATTGTGGACGGTTTAAGAGTAAGGTTTATGCCCGAAAATTTTGACAAAGCTTTTCTTTTTTTTTTTTTGAAAGCGTAACACTTCTCTAAAATTTAATTGAGGGGAAAAATTAAGTTTGTAATTTTAATCAAGTATAAATAAATTTAGGTGCATTAGTTAAGTTAAATATCTAAATCAATGACTCCAACGAAAGAGATTTTCCTTTTAAATAATTATAGGTGAAGAGCAAAACTAATTGAGGTGTGTATATACATGTATACATTTCACCGGATCAGGGTATATAATTTTGGGGTGTTGGGTTAAGGGTTAATACCGGTCGTAGGTGTTTTCTTCGGACTTCTTTGAGTTAAGTTGTGTATGTTCTCGAAAGGAACTAGGTTGAGAGAGATCTGGATCAATATTTCATACAAGTGCAGACAGTGTTACTTTTTTTTTAGGCTATGTTTGGTAGGAAGAAAAGAAGATAGGAAGGAAGGAAAGTTAGATATATGTTTGGTAGGAATAAAAGAAGATAAGAAGGAAAGTTAAATAAGGTGATGAGAGAGGAAGGAGAGTACTCTTCTCCTCCTCCTGATGTATTTGATATGAGAGGAAGAATGATATGAGAGAGAGAAAGAAAGAAGAAAGAAATAAGTATAAAATTATAAATACTAAAAATTCTAGTGGAGGCATATATAAACCCCCTTGGTCCTATATAGTGCCTTTGTCCCTGTGAAATAGGCTTATTCACAATGATCTTGCCTTTTGGGATACAATGACTAAACTTGACTAAGATTAAGGGTGCACTCCCAAAAAAAGGTTGGACAATGATTTCATGGAAAAATCTTTCAATTATATGCGGACTGGATACACTATACACTCTCTACGGTTTCTCTCTATTTGTAACTGGCAGCCCCTTTATTTATTTATTTATTTTTTAATCGCACAACTTTATTATTATTTTTTTATTTATAGTTATATAAAGGATATACATTTATGAATGCAGGCACCTAATCCTTACTAGGATACTCTCAATTAAAGTTTCCTCTTTTTCTTCTCTCTTTTTTGAAGGGAACGTTTCTTTTCTTTTATTGCTCCTTCCCTGTTATTTTTTCGAGATATATCATTTTTATACCTTGTATTTTGATATTTTGTTTAAATTATACCATGTGTTTTAGTTATTATTAATATTCACATTTAGATTTGAAATCTGTTACAAATTTATATCCTAACACTAATTTAGAGTAGTTAATTTACTAATATGCCGTTTAAAAAATTGAAAATAAAACATATAAAAATTGATCTGAGAATAAGTTTATTACGTCATCTTGGTAAATTAACTGCTCTAAATTCGCGTCAGGATATTAAATTTGTAACAAATATTAAATCAAATGGTCAATATTGATAATAACCAAAAACAGAAAGTATAAACCGAATAAAGTATTAAAATACAAGGTGTAAAAATAATACTATCCCTACTTTTTTCCAAATTATATATATATATATATTTTACTCAAAAAGAAAATAAAATACATATGTTATATATAATAAATATATAAAAAAATACAAGATTTTATCCATTGACACGGCACAATACTCTAGTATTAACTAGGACGATCTTCTTCCCTTATATATATGGAAGCAAGTCCGTCTTCAAAAGAAAAGAATTAGTTCATTATTCTAAACAAGAAGCGAAAAATTGGTTTTGCAAGCTTGTTTGTTTGTCTTTTTTTAATGGAAAAAAAGATTTGTTTATTCCGACGTTATCCATTATACCTCAGACACACCAACTTCTTGATTAGAAATTTGTTCTTTTTTTTTATTCATAAAAAGGATAACTGCAAAAAAATAGCCTGATGTTTTGGTGTTCTGCAATTTAAAGCCTGAAGTTTGTAGTCTGCAAAATAATACCCTGAGATTAAGAATTTCTGAAAATTAATACCTGGACAGATTTTTTGACCAATTTTAGGAACGAAAAAATAATAATATCCTCCATTAAAACTAGATTAATCATATTATTCATCTTAATTTTGAGGATATTATTGTATTTTATCAGTTAAAATTATTCAAAAAATCAACTCAGAGTAATAATTTTCAGAAATTCATAATCTCAAGATATTATTTTGCAGAGTCCAAAATTCATCATTTAAATTGCAGAACACCTAAACCTCAGAGTATTTTTTTACACTTATCCCTTCATAAAATTTCTATTAGATTCTAGTCAAAGTGATTTTATACGATCGGATTGAGGTTATACTTTACAGGTTACTTTTCTATTTTGCCATTATTCCTTACCGCTTTGAAACGTTTACTTTTTTGTTGTAGTAAACTATGATATGAATCTCAAGCTATATTCTGTATTGTTGCGGGATATATGGTTGACATTTTGAAGACTCCTAATAGAACTAGGAGCTTAATTATCTAGTTGTAGACGTAATAAATTGACGAGTAATGGTTAGTCTGGATTCTATTTATCCTATTAGGATTATAAATAAATAGATCTGCCGCATTTGGTTTTCATGAATGATTAAGGTCCTTTAAATCCTAGTAGAAATCTAGCACATGTTTCTACATATACGACCTATTAAACTTGGTGATAAGTTTTTGAAGTAGGATAAAAAATTTGTATTCTTGAGTGCATCAGTATTTTCTGATTTCGTGTTACAACAAATTAAAGAATTGGGCTAAATTCATAATATAGATGTATCTAATGTGTGCCTTTTAATTTCACGTAGGGTGTGATCAACAGTGGTAGAACCATTCCTCTCCCATCAACAGATCATTTGAGTGATCAGTACGAGTCCAAGGCATGGCAGTACGACCTCTCCGCCACACTCTGAGGTTGCTGCCACCGCGAAAGTTCCTTTTCATACTACTGATACTTGTTCCTGTTTGTGTGATTAGTATATGGACTTACGGCCAGAAAGTTTCCTACTTCTTCCGTCCGGTTTGGGACAATCCCCCACCCCCATTCATACACATGCCTCATTTCTACGCAGAGAATGTGTCAATGGCCCACCTTTGCCGCCTCAATGGTTGGTCCCTCCGGTACCAACCCCGTCGCATTTTCGATGGCATCATCTTTAGCAACGAGCTAGATTTGCTCGAGATCAGATGGGGTGAGCTCCATCCATACATCACAAAGTTTGTAATCCTTGAGTCCAAGACTACTTTCACCGGCATCCCGAAACCACTCTACTTTGCCTCAAACCGCGCTCGCTTCGCCTTTGCGGAGGGGAAGATTGTTCACGACGTGTTTCCTGGCCAGATTGCAACACCAGGATCACATAAGGATCCGTTTGATCTCGAGAAAAGCCAACGGATCGCCATGGATTCATTAGTTCGGAACTCAGGTATTGCCCATGGTGACATCCTTATAATGTCGGATACGGATGAGATCCCAAGTCCTCAAACTCTAAAGCTACTGCAGTGGTGTGATGGCATGCCACCAGTTATGCATCTTGAACTCAAGAACTACCTGTACTCTTTTGAGTTCCCAATAGACTACAGCAGCTGGCGGGCTACGGCTCACATCTATGGCCCGCATACCGGCTATCGCCATTCTCGCCAAACGGATTACATCCTTTCGGATTCAGGGTGGCATTGTAGCTTCTGCTTCCGGCACATCAAAGATATTATGTTTAAGATGACTGCGTATAGCCATGCCGACCGCGTCAGACGTAAGGATTTCTTAAATTCTTCGAGAATTCGGAAGATTATATGTCAAGGAGACGATCTTTTCGACATGTTACCCGAAGAGTATAGCTTTAAGGAATTGATTTCAAAAATGGGATCGATACCCCGTTCGAGTTCTGCGGTTCATCTTCCCGCGTACTTGATAAAGAATGCAGAAAAGTTTAAGTTTCTTCTACCTGGAGGATGTGAACGAGAACCAGAGTGAAGGCATTTTTCTCCCAGAGAACCAGAAAAGTTCTTTATTTATACTTAGGAAGGAAATTTTGACTTTAATTAGTTTTTTAGATTTTAGGTTGGAACTGTAAAAATACATAGCTAGGCATTTCTCAGGCAGATTTTTTGGCTATGGCAGATAATGCACAGATTATTGAAGTCATAAGAATTGTATTTATTCGTAATTAAAAACAAAAAAAATAATTAAAACAAGACTTATTTACTTCGCATTTGTAGGGTATACCGAGTTCAGGTTAGCTGCCAAATGCATGATCTCATAACATAGTTATTCAACACCTTTCATCCTGGGTGTCACATAAAGGGTGGTATCTTCTTAGGCTTTGACACATATGCTTAGTGATAGGGTCTAAGGGCAGCTTAATATATGGCCCAATACTATTGCTACGTTTGGCTTCATGATGATGTGGTATGAATCCTGTAATCTTCTAACTAGAAATTGACACTTGTCTTAGAATGTCAATTTTAGCACCTCACATTTTCTTAATTGACCTCATATTTTAATTATCATATTATTTGTGACTTAATATTTTTAGTTAGTGACTAATTATAAAAAATTGTCACACCCCAAAAGATTAAGTCCACTAAGCTATAGTGAATGTGACCATTCGCTAGAGCTCACTAATATAAATTTTTCGCAATATAGTCTTCGGACTTGTCTCAGAAGTACCACATTTTGGATGAATTTCTAAGAAAAAACGAAGCACCATTACCTTACAGGCACATCCCAACTAGGTTGGCATCTACTTGTAAGATAATTTAATATTCTTCAAATCTAAAAAGAACGACCGATACCATCTATGGGCATGCTTGAAATGGTAGATTGCTAGCTCTTGTTGGGATCCAGATAATCATATCCAAATATTTTCATTGAATTGACCAAATCCAAACAACGCCTCATTAAAACCTTACTTAGAGTAAAACTCCATAGGTAAAGAGTGCGTTGCATGTGAGCAATACTTTAGAGATGAAATTGAGTACTGTTGAGATAATTTTTGTGAAGGTTCAATCATTGGTTTCAGCTTGCTTGCCAATATTGATTCTTTGCAAAGGCTTGTAATGTTATTAAGAATGACTCTTCAGAAGAAAGTTCAGTGCTTCCAAATTATTGTGAGCATCTCATGTAAATAAATTATGAGAAAGAAATTTCCTTTCCTTACAAAATTGAAAGATTAGTCCAATATAAAGAATAAACTCTCATATATATAAGAGAAAATATAAATAATTATTAGGGATAAGAATAAGAGAAATAGAAACTGATGAGAGTTTCAATTAGTCCCCAGTATTTATTAATGTAATTGATAACTTGGCTACATAGCAAGATATAATATATGACAAGGGAGTTCCCATAATAATTAATTGGACACAATCTACATCTGTTTTTTGAGTCAGAAGTATTTATATAAAGACAAAATATGAGTATAATATCACTGATATTATTTTGAAACAGATCATCTTGTTGATAGCCTTGAGATTCGGCATCTCGCATGATTCTAATTTGGTTAGGTCATCTTGTCGATAGCTTTGGCATTTTACGTGATCCTTTTTTCAGTTAAGTCATCTTGTCGATAGCTTTTGGTGTTTCGCATGATCGTACTTTTGACTGCGATTAGTCTTGATGGCATATCGCATGATCTTGCTCTAGTTAAGTCACATGTAATACCCTATTAGTCTAAGGTTATTAGATTAGAAGATGTTATCATTAAATTCCTTAAAACATAAAAAAATACGGAATTTTTTTTTAATAAAATAGATATCTCATTAAAGTCTCTATTAAATTCATAAAGAAAATACTAATAATAATAGGAAAGTCATGTAAGCTAAAGAAAAACTTCTAAAAATATAAAAAATATCATTAACAGAAAATAAGGACTAGATAATGTTCATTCAATTAAAATCTAGACTACTAGACCGCCATGTCACCAAGTTGCCTTATCATTATCATTTGCTATGCTACTATTCATCACCTGAAAAATGTTAAATAATATAATGAGCTAAAAGCCCAATAAGTAAACCACAATGCACATAATTGATGAGACATACTTTAGTTATTTTCTAAAATATGCTCTTTGTAATCTTTTCATAACTTTAAAGACTTTTTATTTTAATCATTAGGAGCACTCAGTGTAATGTCTAAGCTTTTGGTAACCAGTGGGCCGTGATTGCTAAACCAGTTTTTACTTTGCTACCGACTCCTTGGTAGAACCAGAGTAAAGGTATAAAGTACGTGCACCTAGCCTATGTAACTACACACACACATTAATGATCCCATAAAAGGCCTATCGTCCCCGGAGTCAAAACCATATGGAGTACCTCCATAATAAAGTTTATTATCATTTATCCTTGGTAGGTACGCTGGTCCCCCGCGTCCTGTGCCCACTCAGCCCTCTAAACACACACCAATTTCTTTAAAATCTTACTTTTTAAAATCTTTAATTAAACTTTTAGAATAATCATTCTATTGTAAAACTTTTGTTCTTTTGAAACATTCCCATTTTATAAAATAATGTCATGCATATCGATGATCAAGCCTCACATAAAGTAATATGTTATATGTCATCAATTTCCACGTAAAACACATATAATTTATAATTAAACAATGTAAAATATATAAACAATTAGAACAGTTAAGTATGGTTTACTTACCTTAAGTCTAAGCAAAATAAAGAGTCAAGAAAAGTGAGAATGTCCTCCGAATGCTTACGACTTACGTACCCCGCCTACGTTATAAGTATTATAAGTGCAACTTTACTTAATTTATTTTTTCTTATTTCAATGAAATTTCTCAAAAACCTATTTTATATTTGATACACTTAAGATGAACATAATTTATGTATAAAATTGAAATATCAAATATGAAATATAACCAGCATCTCATATAATAATCCCACAAATAATTTCATAGAATATGCTTGTAGTTTGGAACTCAGAAAATTAATATAAAACTATAATCAAAACTGATAGCAGCTCATATAAAAATTATATCTCATTACTCGCCAATCAATTTGATGTAAAATTCACAATAACATTCTTAATACAATATTTTACCATACAAAATTAAAATAAATCACAAAATACACTTAAAAATAATATTTATGCATTTTTAGAGTTTAAACACATAATTTGTCAATTTCGTTTATGTGATATCCTAGAGTCGTATATGACATCCAGCTCCTCACAATATTAAATAGCTAATAATAGCATCATTACATAACATTTTATTTTATTTTATTTTATGCCAGAATTTCCACATGATACCCAATTCCTCGCATAATTAAAGAGCTAATAATAACATAATTGCATAAGATTTTCCTTTATATATATTAAGCATTTATGTGCGTAAAATTTTGAGAATTTCTTTTAATATATTTGTTATTTTTATAATCTTTGTTTTGGGGTGTGACAATTTTTTTGTAATTAGTCACTAACTAAAATATTAAGTCACAAATAATGTGATAATTGTGCAATATGTGGTTAATTAAGAAAATTTGACGTGTCAATTTTTTTATTGGAGGATCGCCAATTTCATACCACATCATCAAGGAATTTGCGCCACATTGTCATTAGTGCCGTATGTCATGATTCTATAAGATCATGTGTCAAAATTTCATTGGACCCCTTACTAAATTAGAGGTGCCGAAAAATTAGCTTCAATTTACCCGCTTATGACGGCTGTTATACTTAGGTGTCAGTATATGGTGATCATACACACCTCTTCACCGTTTGGAATACTGCCTATATGTAGGCTTAATCTGTTGTAAAGAAAAAAAGGAGGAGAGGACCATTACTTTCTATTTCTCAAAACTTTTGCTATTGTCTTCTATTTTGTCTTACATGCTAGCTCTTTATTCAAAGTTGTCAATTATTTTCTTCTTCTTTCTGACACATACTTTTCTAAGTCCTCTTTCATTTCACAACTCTTTATATACGTATATATTATCCTCACCATATTCCTACTTCTTCCTCAGTTGAGTCAACCTCCATTAAAATTAGCAATTCATTTATATACATATTATATACTAGTACTGCATCCTTTTATATGTGTTCGTTCATATGTAGAATCCAGTTAACAAATCCATAGTATTGTCATATCTTCAAATATTCATATAGGTCTAGGTAATTTTGCACATATCCGTTCATAGGCCCAATAGTTATTTTATATCATTTCTATCCAATAATTAGTTTTATACTACTTTTTATTATCCTATTATTTTTATGTCACTTTTTCTACTAACTTGTACAAACAAGTTTCTTCGCATGCAGTTTCTAACTTGTATACTTTAGCGATCTTTGGGTACCGAGCTACTCTCCACAATCTCGTGCCTGACCTGTAGCACAAGTTCGAGGTTTTGTGCTCTCTATATTATATTATATTTATATATCTCTTGTATCTCTGTCTTGGCGGGTAATTTGTATTGCTGTTCTAAGTGCAATCAATTACTACACTTCCCCTTCCCCGTAAAGTAATCTATATTGCTGCCTTGAATGCAATCGGTTACTTTGCTCCCCTTTTAATTATTGTGCACATTTATTTAGTGATCTGTGTTGTTTTTCCTTACAACCGGTCACACTGCTTTATTTAAATTTTAGAACTTTAGTTTTAGTTATTTATTATTTCTGATAATATGGCTGGACTTACCACCTAGTAATTCTAACCCCTCTAACTAACTAAGACTGGCATATGGATGATATCGCCTTCGTCAGTTTCTAACTATTTATTTTTCTGCAATTTATTTCTGCTGCTAATTTCTAGTTGACGTCATGATCGGTATATTCGCCTCAGTCAACTATTAATATTTAATTCCGTGTCTATTTATTTATTGTATTATTATATTACTTCTAGTTCTCAATTGGCAATATGGTCGGTTCATTCGCCTCCATCAACTTTTAATATTATTTTATTTTCGTTCATTCTCATGCATACTAAGTGAGTCATCTTGGCAACCGCCAATCTTGTCGAGATACGCAGGAAGAGTTATTCTCATTGCGACCGCCTATCCTCTTTCGACACATAGAAGTGTTGTGATGACCCTTTCTGCTGTGCATTCTAATGGTATAATCTAATTATCTTTTGTTTTGTTTTAATTAAGTACAGGTCACATTAATTAATCCAGAGCACAACTTCGACCCCGAACATCAAAAGGCGACTCCGCTGGGGACTAGCCAAAAGAAAACAGACGTTTCTTCGGGATTCCCAAAGAGCCGCAAGTGCATCTTGTCTATTTCACCCGGCAGTGTACCATTACTCTGCCTGTTTCATTTTTGACACTTGACGGTATGCCATTACTCTGTCCAGTATACCGTTACTCTGCTCGTTTCATTTTCGACACTTGACAGATTACCGTTACGCTATTTGGTATACCGTTACTCTGCCTGTTTCATTTTTGACACTTGACGGTGTGCCATTACTCTGTTCGGTATACTCTGCTCGTTTTATTTTCGACACTTGACAGTTTACCGTTACTCTGTTCGGTATACCGTTACTCTGCCTGTTTTATTTTCGACACTCGATGGTGTGCCATTACTCTGTCTGATATACCGTTACTCTGCTCGTTTCATTTTCGACACTTGACGGTGTACTATTACTCTGTCCGGTATACCGTCACTCTGCTCGGTTCATTTTTCGATACTTGGTGGTGTGTCGTTACTCTATCCGGCATACTGCTATTCTGTCCATCTCATTTCTTTTACACCATAATACTGCCATTTCATCTTCTTGAAACTCCATCAAATTTCTTATAATTTTTCGTCCCGAAATTCTGTCAAATTTCTGTCCCCCTTTTTTCAGAAAATTTCCTTTCGAAAAAAAAAAATTCCATTTCTTCTTTTCTTCCTTTCCTCAAAATGGCAGAGCAAAATCCGATAATCAATGCCGAAGCTCAATCTCTCCTTGCTAAATTAGCAGCCTCATTAGACAGTATGAGGCAAACTCAAGCAGATATGCAATTGTCTCACGCCAAAATTCTCCAGAGGATTACCAATATCGAAAAATCTCATGGAGCCGGACCTTCTACTTCAGCTCCACCTCACAACAATAATTCTCATGCCTCAAATCAAGACCCTACCAATCCTACTGCCACAACTTTAACTGGTACTGATAATGAAACTCCCAAAAGTTTTATTACAAAAGAAGAACTACAAGAAATGCTCAAGTCTGAAGCAGAAAAAGCTAGCAAGATTGTTATGGCGGTAGACTTTCAACCTCCATATCCTGTTAGTATTCTTTCCAGGCCATCTCCGAAGGATTATACTAATCCTTGATTTAAGAAATTCGATAGGAAGAAAGGAAATGCTAGGGAACATGTCATTGGTTTCCTAGATGATCTAGGAGTCTACGCCAGCGACCATGAATTAAGATTGAGAGAGTTCTCAAAATCTCTCATTGACCGAGCATACTCTTGGTTCATCAATTTACCAGCAGGTAGTATTGGTACCTGGGAGGAGTTGGTAACAACATTTCACACAAAATTCTTTGCAGTAGAATGCAAGTTGGGCTTATCTGATCTCTCCAGTACAACACAAAGGGGAGATGAATCACTTACAGCCTATGTAAACAGATTCAAAGAAGTAACTCTTGACTGCAAGGAAATTTTTTTAGAAGAAGAATTGATTCGAGTGTGCATCAACGGAATGCAAGCTGAATACGAAGTTCATATTGAAAATCATATGAGCTCAAACTTTGCTGAACTAATGTTCAGAGTCAGCAACACTAAAGCAACAATAGCAAAAATATGCAAAGTTATGCCTGATAAAAAGATTGCTACTGAAAATTGGAACAGACCGCCTTTCCCTAAAAGAAGGAAAGAGGTTGCTACAGTTGATCAACGCTAACAAGGTAGAAGAGATCAGGCAATTCCGCCAGAAATACCACTTACCAAAGATAGAATCAATATTTTGGTGTGAGCCTAGATAGAAGATGGAGTTCTGAAATACCCACAGCCCAGGAGACAACTAACACAAGAAGCAATGCAAGATCCCAAATATTGCTTGCTACATAAAAGAGTGCAGCATGCTACATCAGATTGTTATATTGTCCGAAGAATTTATCATGAAAAAGCTCAACGAGGAGAAATTCTGATTGGGCAACAACAACAAAAGGCTGAAAATAATCCTTTTCCCAATCATGAAAGAGGACTAGTGAACACTTGCACGGTTATTGATCCAACTGTCGACGATCTGGCTAATAAAGAATCATCAAAAGAAGAGGAAACCAATATAATGATGGAAAATCTCATGAAGTCTCGAGCTTTCAAAAATCTGTTTGATATTTTAGAATTTGGAGATGAAGCTCGTAAAGAAGCTACACAAGCAATCTTCAAGATATCTCAACGGTTTGGTCCACAATACTATTCCATTAACCATGCTGTTGGAAAAATTGCCAGAAGAGATGAGGATACAGTCACATTTTCCCGAAAAGATGCCCAGGTTATGAACTTCAATCATAACAAGCCACTCTACGTGGAAGCTAAAGTAAATGGCACTCCCTTCAAACGAGCTTTGGTAGATAATGGCTCATCAATTAATCTCATGTCTTGGCAAGTTTTCAAAGCAGCTGGAATTCCAGAAAGTAAACTGATCGTGCAAACTACATCACTTGTCACTTTTGCATCAAGTTCTCATACGACAAAAGGGCATCTTAACATGGACCTGCAAGTTGGACATATCCGAGCACCAACTAAATTCTTCGTGATTGATATGGATGTGTCCTATCATTTACTGCTTGGAAGGCCATGGATTCACCACAATCAAGTGGTACCTTCTACTTTACATCAGTGTCTGAAAGCGATAAGAGGCAAAAGAGAAATCCTAATGCCTGCAACAAAAGCTCCATTTGCTCAACAAGAAGTTTTTTGGGCAGAGGCTATATTCTTTGATGATATTTCTGATGGGCCAAACGAGACAAAGCCACAAGGAGTATCGTTGCATACAACTCTTGATGCAATGGGGTCATCTTCAAACAACATGATAGAGATTGATTCAGTAGACTTAAAAGAATCTTCTCTTCAGCGAATTATTCTACCCGACGGGAGAATAGCTTATCAATTATGAAGTTGTGGCGAGGCCAGCAATGACCTCGCGAGCTTCAAAAAAGTTTACCTTACGCAGAATTCAGAACGAGTAGAAGCCATTCCACTCGCTCCAGAAAAATTACAAGACATGCCCAAGAATCCTCAAGAAGGGCTCAAGAAAATAAATTTAGCAGAAGATGGAGAAGAAAGGTCAACGTTTATTTCTGCCAAATTAGAGCCAGATTTTGAAGCAGCTCTAATAAAATTGTTGAAAGAATATCATGACATTTTTGCATGGACCTACAAAGACACGCCGGGATTAAGCAGTAAGTTAATCACACACAAGCTTACTGTAAATCCTACTTTCAAGCCTGTTAAGCAGACTGCGAGGAATTTCAGCAATCAAATTCAGCTACAAATCAAGAAGGAGATAGAAAAATTGTTAGAAGCTGGATTCATAAAACCATGCATACATTCGACATGGTTGGCAAACATAGTACCACTAAGAAAGAAGAATGGGCAAATCAGAATTTGGGTAGATTTCAGAGATCTAAACAAAGCATGCCCAAAAGACGATTTTCCACTACCAAATCTAGATATGCTTGTCGATGCAACAGCTAACCATGAAATGTTCTCATTCATGGATGGATTTAGTGGCTATAATCAAATCAAGATGTACCCTGAAGATGCCAAAAAGACTGCTTTCAGAACTCCGCTTGGCAATTTCTACTACACTGTAATGCCATTTGGATTGAAGAACGCAGGAGCTACTTATCAACGGGCAATGACAGCAAATTTTCATGATATGATTCATGATTATGTGGAAGATTACGTCGATGATTTGGTGGTAAAATCCAAAAGAAAAGAATCACACTTGGATCACCAGAGAAAAGTATTCGAAAGATGCAGAAAATATGTTCTCAAGATGAATCCCTTGAAATGCGCTTTCAGAGTCACAGAAGGCAAGTTTCTTAGATTTATGGTCCACAAAGACGGAATCAAGATGATGAAGATAAAGCAAAGGCAATAATAGAGATCAAGCCACCTCAAGATCTCAAACAATTGAGAGGATTCATTGGAAAGATTTCCTATCTTAGGAGATTTATTCCAGTTCTAGCCTGTATTATCAAGCCTCTTCATCAATTGACCAAAAAAGATACGAAGTACAAATGGGGTCTTGAGCATGACTATGCTTTTGGAGAAATCAAGAAGATTCTCACCAACTCGCAAGTCATGATTGCCCCATCTCCAGAAAAAGAGCTATTAATTTACTTAGCAGCATCTGACGAATCAGTTGGGATACTAATAGCACAAGACTATGAAGGCTTGGAGAAGCCGGTTTATTACTTAAGTCGTCTACTCAGAGGTTCAGAGAAAAATTACTCCCTTGCGGATAAACTTTGTGTTGCACTAATGTATGCAATACAAAAGCTTCGACACTACATGGTCACTCACAGCGTTAAAGTAATCACAAATTCTGATCCGGTCAAGCTTTTATTACAAAAGCCTATCCTAACTGGTCGTTATGCCAAATGGATGCTCACGCTTAGTGAACTCGATATCACTATTGAAAAACCAAAGGCTATCAAGAGTCAAGCTCTAGTCGAGTTACTTAGATATACTAAGCATGATTCAGAGGAGATAATGTCTGTGGAAGATAACGAAGAATGTTGATACTCTATTTTGATGGTGCCTCCACACGTAATGAAGGAAGCGCTGGAATTTTTATGTCAAATGATCAAGGTGAAATCTTCAAGAAAGCTGTTAAATTGGCTTTTTCTTGCTCCAACAATGAAGCTGAATATGAAGCCTTGGCAATTGGATTAGATCTAGCCAAGGAAATGAAGATTTCAAAATTAAAAATATATGGGGACTCCAACTTAGTCATTAGACAGCTTAATGGAGACTTTGCTGTCAAAGAGCCGAATTTGGTCAAATACCGAGAAGCAATTCGTAAAAAGCTCCATAATTTCAAAAATTATGAACTGGAATATGTCCCCAGATCTCAGAATAAATATGCAGACGCTTTGGCAACTCTAGTACTGAAAATGGGTCATACAAATGAAGATCTGATTCAAATCCCTTTGGAGACCAAGTCAGAGCCAATACACTCGTCAATGCAACAATCAAATAGGTGGATCCAATCCATTAAAGAGAAGCTGGAAAATCCAGAAGTCAAAGATATCAAAGAAATCAAAGCATTTATATTGATCAATGATCAAGTTTACAAAAGATTCTCTGATGGAGTTCTAGCAAAATGCATTAATGAAGAATTTGGAAGAAAAGTGTTAGACGAAGTCCATTCTAAAATCTGTGGTTTAGATGGACAAACACTAGCTAGAAGAATCCAACGACTTGGATACTTTTGGCCTGAGTTAAGAAGGCAAGCTAATGAGCTGCAAAGAAATTACAAGCAATGCCAGCTTGTGATAGATCCCAAAGAAAGCTTCTTTGTGGAAGAAGAAGACTGGAGAAGGGTTTACATTGACTACATCATTCACGGTCAATTACCTAATAATACTTCTTCAGCTATTCTCGTTAAACGTAAAGCAGACAGATTCTTTGTTCAGAATAACTTGCTTTTCAGAAAAAGCTTTCAAGGAAAGGTCCTGAAATGCTTAGGGCCCAATGAGGTAGAAATAGTCCTAAAAGAAGTTCACGCCGGGGACTGTGGTGGCCATATGGGTGGAAGACGTCTGTTCGAGCAATTGATCACTATTGGATACTATTGGCCAACGATGGAAAACGACGCCATAGAATTTGTCTGAAAATGTGATGCCTGCCAAAAGCATGGAAACTTGATACATGTACCTACTGTCGAAATGGGAAGTATCACATCACCTTGGCCATTCCACACCTGGTCGATTGATCTCATTGGACCCATCAGTCCTCCCTCAAAAGGAAAGATTTGGATTTTAGCAGCTACAGAAAATTTCACAAAATGGTCTGAGGCTATTTCTCTCAAGAGGGCCACTTCAGAAGCTGCAAGCCAATTTGTGCAAGAAAATATTGTCTATCGTTTTGGCGTACCTCGGAAAATATTGTCTGATAATGGGACACCATTTATTGGACAACCATTTGAATCACTGCTGGAAAGATATCGAATCTTCCATGGAAAATCCACCAGGTATTATCCTCAAGAAAATAGAGCCATAGAAGCATTTAACAAAACTTTGGTGGCCATTATCAGAAAGATGATTGAGAAAAAATCGATCCAATGGAACGATTGTCTACCTCTTGCTCTTTGGGCTTATAGAGCCACCAAACATACTACTACTAAAGAAACTCCATTTTCTCTAGTATATGGAACTGAAACTCTATGGCCTGTGGAATTAAACATACTATCTACTAAGATGGCACTTGGTGGAACAGAAAATTCCTAAGAATTTGATCTTGAAATTTTAGAAGATCAAAGAGCACAAGTACAAGATAGGGTTTGAAACTATCAAAGGAAAATTACTCGAGCCTACAACAAATTAGTACGAGCCAGAAATTTCCAAGAAGGTGACTTAGTACTCAAAGCAGCTGATCATATTATGAAAGGAATGCATGCCGCTAAGTTCACACCAAATTGGGAAAGACCCTATCAAATTGTCGATATCTAATCTAATGGGTACTGCACTCTCAAAAACCTGAATATAGGTACACTTTCTGCACCTACCAACCTTAAATTCATCAAGAAATACTTCATATAGTTTTCTAGATATCTCTGTATCTAGGACTACTATAGATGAAATTTTCATCTTATAATAAATGGTTGGTATTCATTCATTTTAGATTGCACCCATAAAAATCCTTATCTAAGCAATCTATATATTTTACCGTGATAGTTGTACAAATCCTAAGTAGGGTAAAACTACGCCCAAAAGTATTCTTTGGTACGAGCATTTTGCTACCGAGATACATTGGAACAGGGGACTGTTAGTATAAACCCGAAAATTGGATATTTTCTGATGATATTTTTTGGTTCAAGCCTATGCTGCCAATAATATCAGGAATATTAAATCGAGACTGGATTATACTAAGCCTGAAAGTACCCCTTGGTACAAGCTTATGCTGTCAACAGGTATATTGGAACCAGGATCTGTCAGTATATATCCTAATCAATACTTTTTGTACAACTCAGGTTTAAAATATACATATTAGGCGCACACCCCGGTCTAAATATATATTTTGGTGCATACCCCAATTTAAAAATGTTTGGCTTTCACCATTTCAAAGTCCAAATAATCTATAGTTAATTATCATTTAGTCCAATATTGAAATTTTTATTAATTTTTATGCTTATTGATATTTTTCGTTGTATTAGACTAACCTCTTATTTTGTATGAGGATTATTCTCTCGTATATATGTGGAAAATATATGCAAACAAGCACGCAAATAATGACGAAGCCTCAAAATCAAGACTGAAGTTTGTTATCTCTACAAAAAACTTCACCAACAAGCAAGATATTAGAATAGTCAATCTAGACGGTGTTCAAGCTAAACTCCAAAATTTGTTGCTCACATGCAACGTACTCTTTTTCCTTTCTAGAGATTTTTCTCACCGGGTTTTGCTCTAGTAAGGTTTTAACGAGGCGTTATTTGGGTTGGGCCAATCCAATAGGAATGTTTTGGCATGACTATCTGGAGCCCAACTAGAGCTAGCAATCTGCTACTTGGAGCTTGTCAACAGATGGTATTGGTCGTTCTTTTTGGATTTGAAGAAAATTATATTATCTTACAGGTGGGTGCCAACCTAGTTGAGATGTGCCTGTAAGGTAATAGTGCTTCGTCTTTTCTCAGAAATTCATCCAAAAGAAGATATTCCTTCTCTATGACTGCGGTGTTTCCAAGACTCGTTTGAAGACCATATTCATAAAAATTCACATTAGTGAGCTCTAGCGAATGGTCACATTCACTATAGCTCAGGGAACTTAATGTTTTGGGGTGTGACAATTTTTTTATAATTAGTCACTAACTAAAATATTAAGTCACAGGTGTGACAATTTTTTTATAATTAGTCACTAACTAAAATATTAAGTCACAAATAATGTGATAATTGTGTAATATGTGGTCAATTAAGAAAATTTGATGTGTCAATATTTTTATTAGAGGACCGCCAATTTTATGCCACATCATCAAGGAATTTGCGCCACATTGTCATAGTGCCATCTGTCATGATTCTACAAGATCATGTGTCAAAATTTCATTGGACCCCTTACTAAATTAGAGGTGTCGAAAAATTAGCTTCAATTTACCCGCTTATGACGGCTGTTATACTTAGGTGTCAGTATATGGTGATCATCCACACCTCTTCACTGTTTGAAATACTGCCTATATATAGACTTAATCTGTTGTAAAGAAAAAAGGGAGGAGAGGACCATTACTTTCTATTTCTCAAAACTTTTGCTATTGTCTTCTATTTTGTCTTACGTGCTAGCTCTTTATTCAAAGTTGTCAATTATTTTCTTCTTCTTTCTGACACTCATACTTTTCTAAGTCCTCTTTCATTTCACAACTCTTTATATACGTATATATTATCCTCACCATATTCCTACTTCTTCCTCAGTTGAGTCAACCTCCATTAAAATTAGCAATTCATTTATATACATATTATATACTAGTACTGCATCCTTTTTTATGTGCTCGTTCATATGTAGAATCCAGTTAACAAATCCATAGTATTGTAATATCTTCAAATATTCATATAGGCCTAGGTAATTTTGCACATATCCGTCCATAGGCCCAATAGTTATTTTATATCATTTCTATCCAATAATTAGTTTTATATCACTTTTTATTATCCTATTATTTTTGTGTCACTTTTTCTACTAACTTGTACAAACAAGTTTCTTCGCATGCAGTTTCTAACTTGTATACTTTAGCGATCTTTGGGTACCGAGCTACTCTCTACAATCTCGTGCCTGACCTGTAGCACAAGTTCGAGGTTTTGTGCTCTCTATATTATATTATATGTATATATCTCTTCTATCTTTATCTTGGCAGGTAATTTGTATTGCTGCTCTAAGTGCAATCAATTACTACGCTTCCCCTTCCCCATAAAGTAATCTGTATTGTAGCCTTGAGTGCAATCGGTTACTTTGCTCCCTTTTTAATTATTATGCACATTTATTTAGTGATCTGTGTTGTTTTCCCTTGCAACCGGTCACACCGCTTTATTTAAATTTTAGCACTTTCGTTTTAGTTATTTATTATTTCTGATAATATGGCTGGACTTTCCGCCTAGTAATTCTGAAACGTCCCGGAACTTTCTTGTACACGTACATCGATTTAAAAGCTAAGTTTAAATAATTTAGAAAGGATTGACGTAGTTTAAAATACTTAAAACAGAAAATAATGTGGCTAAAAAAAAATTTAAACTTCTTAGGTATCTCTAGAAAAGTAGAAACTTTCTTTAGTTACTTTATACATTACAAACGGTATTGAAAATAGATAAGTATTCCAAAATCACTCCGCCACTCTATTTACATAGCGGTATCAAAATATGGCCCTTCTTCCACAGCTTGTCAAAAATGTCCATATACATAACCAAGGTAGGAATTTGGCATCCATTCACGTGCCCAAGCATCATCCTGCAATGTGAGACTAGTGAGTGATAACTCAGTAAGCAACATTATGCACAAATTTCT
>JXTC01000289.1:344065-400724 GCA_002914845.1 Trema orientale
GAGTTAATACAAATAGGAAACCATCACATCAATTTATGTCTATGGAAAGTACTCACACAAAGTAAACAAGGATTACCTTATGAAGCTTTTTCTCTTGCTCCTTTCTTTCCCTTCCGATTTGACCTCTTACTAGTTACTTCTAAGGTATTCTAGGTTTAACACTCAATAAAACCTGATTTCAGAATGGCTAAGAATATTACACGGCAGTAAGTCGGTTTGGGGTTTTCAGCACAAAGAGCTTCCTTCACTTACAGCCAAGGCTTCTTAAAAAAAAACGTGTAAGCTCATTTGTGGCACAATTTCCAATGATTCACCAATATCTATATATATACACATATAGACTTAAATAAAGATATAGCTTATCTTCTACAAGGTACTATTAACCTTGAAATTTGTGAAAGTCTTTTAATACACTTCAAATAATTAAACTAATAAAATACTATTTCTAGTTGGGTATTAGTTTGTTTTACTAATGATACCACTCCCAAATAAAATTTAACATGTTAAAATATGTACACAAATTAAAGTTTAATACTATTCCTAGTTAATTCGTGACAAATAAAATAACTAGTTTCTAATCACATAATCACATAATTATGCAATGCAACATGTTAATTATTGGCTTTGATAATTCATGAAAAGCTTGGGTATTACAAATTCTAACCCTTCTAACTAACTAAAACTGGCACATGGATGGTATCGCCTTCGTCAGTTTCTAACTATTTATTTTTCTGCAATTTATTTCTGCTGCTAATTTCTAGTTGACGTCATGCTCGGTATATTCGCCTCAGTCAACTAGTAATATTTTATTCTGTGTCTATTTATTTATTGTATTATTATATTACTTCTAGTTTTTAGTTGACAATATGGTCGGTTCATTCACCTCCATCAACTTTTAATATTATTTTATTTTCGCTTATTCTCATGCACACTAAGTGAGTCATCTTGGCAACCGCCAATCTTGTCGAGATACGTAGGAAGAGTTGTTTTCATTGCGACCACCTATCCTCTTTCGACACGTGGAAGTGTTGTGATGACCCTTTCTGCTGTGCATTCTAATGGTATAATCCAATTATCTTCTGTTTTGTTTTAATTAAGTACAAGTCACATTAATTAATACAGAGCACAATTCTGACCCCGAACAATCTTCGTTTCTAAAGTGACTTTTGCAGTGAAATGCTCCAAAAATGCTCTTTGGTACAAGTTTTGACGTGTATTAAACTAATTAATAAAACATTACACATTTATATTTTGCTTAACTATTAGTATTATTTTATTTCTTTGAGTATCTTGTTAAGGTAATTTTGATTTATAATAATTACTTTTTTTACATGAGATATGTATGTTTTAATTTGAAAATGTTCTAGAAATCTATTTGTATATACATCTACATAATTTTTCTTGACATTGTCCTTATTGACAATAATATTAATCTACTTTTTTGTAATCGTTATTGGTATTCTTTAATATTACTAATACAGTAATTATTTGAGGATTGTTTGTCTGCTTAGTCATACTTGAGCCCAGTCATAACTTACATATGAATTCTATTATAATATAATTTCTTTTTTTTCGAAAAAAAGAAAAAAATCATAGATATTAGAAATGACTTTGGTTAAGTCGGTAATCATTAGAGCCTTATATTTACTTATTGCAGTGACTAGAATCTTCACTCTACCGTTAATTAACAATATCAACTTGTTTTCTTGAGTCCTTTTCAAATACTTCTCTATATATATATAAACTTTATAACAATTAAATTAAGAGAAAGAAAAGGAGGGGAAATAAACGTTCAACCATTTTTTATACAACCTCAAGCACTCAAGTAATTGTTTCTTTCTTTTTTGGATGTAATTAGTTCATTATTTCTTGGTTTATTATCTGCGCATAGACATGTATATATCTCAGCTATATGAAAAGTTATGGTTGCTTGATTTACATATATTTATTAACTATCTTTACCTTATTTAGATTTCAGCTTATTCTTGAGAGATGAATATTATTATAGCTTTGTGATGTTTTTATTTTCTTTTGGGAAAACAAGTGAAGTCATAGTTTAGAGATTTAATTATTGTTTATATACTAGATACAAGTAATCTCTAGAATGGTTAAGCGAGTGATATAAAAAAAAAATTTTAAAAAGGGGATTGTAGGTGTGAACTTTCGGGAAGCTATTATCATACATAGAGACGATTGCTAATTGTATTATTATTATTCTTATTTTAGGTCAATCCTCAACCTTGTATCTAACTTGTTATGTCTATTTAATGAAATGATTATATGTAGATAGATAACTGAAGATAAAAAATAGTTTTCGTTAGTCAATGTTTGATGATGTATTGCTATATGATTAAAGATGTCCATTATGAAAATGAGAATACATTAAGATTCATTTATATTTTTCTTATCTATTACCATGTTATGATATTATCTTTTTGATATTACTGTGTGTTTAAGGACCAAAAGTCCTAATACTTATTTGCACTCATTTTATATCTTTAAATACCATGAATAAGATGGTTCTTACTTGTATTAACCGTAATGATTAAATTGTACTCAAATATTATCTTGTACCCGCTATAAATTATGCTAGGGCATGTCTCACTTTCTAACAACCATTACTAATTGTGATGATAGAACTATATCAAAAAGGAATACTATTTATTGGTTGTATCCTCAAGTTTGAAATTATCTATATATGCGTGTGAAATTAGTGTATTCTTAGTCTAATTTGAGATAACTACTTCCAGAGCATCATAAGCGCAATGACAAAATGGACTTACTGCTAAAATATTAGGAACGCGTCAATTGTACCTTGAGCAGGGAGTATTTCATGTATAAAGATTTAGCTCAAATCGAGGTAAGTAATGTCACACCTGCAATGTAAGAAATTCTTTGTTTATATGAATCTGTGGAATCTATGGATATAGAATTTGTAGATATGTGTAAATATGTATCTATCATTCAGCTTTGTATGAAACATGAACATGTAGTGTATTTGTATTGTCTGACAACTATTGGTGAATAGGGTGTGGCAGGCCAGCACCCAAAGATATGATATGGTTCCTTCAAAGATACTTTGGTTCCTTCGGGAACATTTTGGTCCTTTCGGGGACATTATGGTTACTTCGGGAACACTTTGACAGCGGTATGGGGTAGACCTCTGCTGTACACAGAGAGGATTTTCTGGGGCTCGAGACCTCCATTGTGACATCTAGTTCCTTACGTAATTTAGAGAGCCAATAATAACATGATTGCATTACATTTAATGTTGGACATTTGTGCATATTATTTTTAGCACTATTCATATGAATTTGCTATGGTTATTAATTTTAATTTTCTAAAGAATTTTGTTACAGTTAAATGCTCAGGACATGCTCATTGGTACGAATCTGACATCTAATAAGTCGTTTGTATTGATTAATTTAGTTTAACACAAGATGTTTACTCCTAAATACGTTGTTCTTTTATTTAGGAAGTATGTGCCTAGGTGGTCATTATTCTACATAAATTGTTTAAATTATAATTGACTTAATGTTTCTTGGGTATTCGTTTAGTTTTATCAAAAAGAAATGTATTTATTTGTCTCTTTGCACCACACATAAGTATATTTATGTTATAAATAAAAGTTGAATCTAATTATGGTTTAAAATAATAATAAAAGAGGTAGAGACCAATTTTGACTAAGTTGGTTGAAACCCAAAGGAGTATATATGTATATTTTACAAGCTTTTATTTTTACTCCCATCTCTTCACCGCTTCACCTATTTAGTCATACTCTCTCTCTCTCTCGTTGCTCTATAGATATATAAATTTACACTCTTCACATAACTGTTAAAAAAAAAATGCTCAGTTGAGATTCTAGTTCCTCCATATGTGCTACGCAATCAAAAAGGTAACTTCACTAGTTGTTAATAATTGTTTTCTCTTCATCATTTTAAGTGACTCTATTATAGGAAGATATAAATGATTAGTTCTTGTAGTTAAGTAGTTATTTAGATTATTTTGTCCACTGTTGAGAGGATTTATGAAAGTGGGTTCCGATTGTATGATTACAAAACAATACTATATATATATGCATATGGATATAACTTTAGGCAGAAAATTTAATGTGTGTGTATTTATATAAAAAAGGGGTTTTGTCTAACACATGAACTATTACCAGATTTTACAGATTATTTAATTACTCTTAACATGAAAGGTTATTAGTTTTAGTATTATTTGATATAGTTACAATATTTATACTTGGGAAAAGAATCCATAGCGATGATTATGGTTGCTGAAAATTATAGTTGATTCTAATAAGATCAATAAGTGCGCGTGCTTGTTTATATATTAATCTTTGTGGATACTTTAATTTCCTAATTATAGGATTTCATATCACTAATTCACTTAGTTTTACATTTTAGTTTTGTGAAAACTGCTTGACTTGACTAAACATTATATAATTTTCTTCTGAATAAGTGGTTTGACCAATTTCTTGGTATTACATCCTCTTACTTAGAAATTTCATGAAAGATTAACTATTTTCAAGATTGAGTTTATAATACCAATTCTTGTTTCATCGCTTGCTATGTGATCAAAAGAAATTTTAGCGATAAATAATAGCGGCATGTCAGTCGTACCTTGAGCAAGGAGCATTCAAGGGCAAAGACTTAGGAAGCTTAGGGACAAGGTAAGTAAAGTACTCAACTACAATACAAGAATTACGTGCTATGTGAGTGTTTATTATTTTTTTTATGCTTTGCATTTTGTTTATGAGCATGAACATTGGTATTTCGGTTTCAATATACATGCTTGGCATTTCTAATGTGGCATTATCCTATACATCACGAGGCCATGCATGTTTTACAGAGAAGTTTAAGATAGGTGACAGGTTTCCAAAATGCCATAGTATTATTGTGCAAAGCCATGTTTATCACATAAAGGTTGAGACTAGGTAACGTTCAGAAGGTTTTGTATCACTGTTACGGGAAAGCAGGATAAATATTTACAGTTTCAGAGTGGCAGCCCCAGGTGAGGGGCAAGTTTGACAGGATTAGTCAGAAAGTTTGCCATAATATTTCTCGTCCAAGTTATATAGTAGACTAAAATATAGTCTCGAGCCGCCTTATCTCTTGAGCTCGACGGGGTAACAATGGAATAAGGTTAGTAACGAGCCCCACTGTGGTAAGAGCCAGCTGGAGGAGAACCCATGGGATATCATTATTTAAGGAAGCCCTACAGGCCCGGTGCCGAACCAGACAGTGGACACAAGACAGGGAAGGGTTGAAAGGAAAATATTTATACCAAAACATTTAAGCAAGCATGGTCATACATTTAATTCATGTCATTGAGCGGTCATTGAGCGACATGTCATCCATTTTTTTACTTACTGAGCTGTAGCTCATTGTAGTTTTGTGTTATAGGTAATGATTAAGATGACAACATGAGCTTGTGAGTTTGAGTAGAGGCCCAACCTTGGTGTTGTACATATAGATATTTTGACCACATGTGGGGGCCTAGTTTGTGTATTTTGTGATATTTTACAGTCTCTCAACGAAGTTATTTTTAGTTCTTTTCTTTTGGAACTTATTACTACCTTTCGTTTTGTAATATATACACATACTGATCTAAGTTATGTTTATAAATAAACTTATCTATCCACAGAGTTTTTATGAAAATAAAAAGTTCAAATTTGCCCGTATTTTTAGAACAATAATTACAGAACTATTTTCCAAAAGTAACGCCTTGTAAACAGAAAGTTAATAAATTCACACTAGTAGTAGGTGGATAGCGAGGGCGTTACAAGTTAGTATCAGAGCGGAGGTTTAAATCGTTTCTGTAGACCGTCCATATGTGTATATCGAGGAAAAGAATCACTCAGCTCACAAGTAAGTATTTTATGTGCATTAATTTATATTTGTTGCATGCTTCATATGTTTATTATTGGCTAACCTTTACAAGGATAAGGAGCATACTGCTACTCGAGGTCAAACATCTAGAGCTACTAAGGGCTTTACCCCTGAGAGACATACATAAAAGTTAGCAGAACTTCGTGAGATAGTACGTAGGCAGGCAGAACAAATTGAGAGGCTGTTACAATAGCAAGAGGAAAGACAGATTCCGCCTAACGCACATCCTCCACCACTACCACCTCCACCACAAGTCCCAGCTACATTTCACCCTCTTGAACCATTATATGAGCGATTCAGGAAACAACACCTGCCAATATTTATTTGAAGGTACTACAGATCCACTTGATGCAGAAGAATGGAAATACTCGTTGGAAACTATTTTTGATTTTATGCAGCTAAATGAAAGGGAGAAACTATATTGTGCTATTTACATATTAAAGAAAGATGCACGTATATGGTGGGATGTGATCAGACAGACCAGAGATATTACTCAAATGACATGGACAGAATTTCAAATGGTTTTTAATGAGAAATATTACAATACTGCAGTGTTGGCCACAAAGGTGAACGAGTTCAGTAAATTATAACAGGGCAACCTTTCAGTGGCTGAATATGTGAGAAAATTTGATCAATTGGCGAGATTTGCTTCAGATATGGTCCCAAATGATATCACCAGGATCACTCGCTTTATGGAGGGACTTAAGCCAGAGCTTGCTAGAGATGTTGACATGGGAGTTACAGGGCCAATTTCATATGGACAGGCTGTAGAGAAAGCTTTACGAGCTGAACATCGAGAAGAGAAGATATTAAAAGCTAGAGCTCCTACCAGTTTTCCTCATAGAGAGTTTCAGCCCAATATAGGTCGTTTCAATGACAATAAACAAAGAGACCAATTTTTCCAAGGTGGAGCAGAACAGAACAAGAGGTTCAAGAGTGGACAACAGAGTGGACAACAATGGAGACAACAGTGGCCACGATATGAGAAATGTGGTAAAAACTATCCAGGAGAGTGCAGAGCTCATACCACAGTTTATTATAAATATGGTAAGGAAGGCCATTTCAAAAGAGAGTACCCATTGTGGAAGAATGAGCAGAAGAAAGAAGAACCTAGGAAGACCAATGCTAGGGTGTTTGTACTCACTCAGGCTGATGCAGACGCTGATCCTTCGGTTGATTCAGGTGAGATTTTTATCGCTGACACACCTACACATGTATTAATAGATTCTAGTACCACACATTCATTTGCATCCATAACATATATGAGGAGATTGGGTAGACTCCCTGATCAGCTGCCAGAGGTATTCAGTATGGCGTTACCATCAGGAGAAATATTATATTCAGACCAGTGGCTAAAAAGAGTTCCAGTACTAATAGATGGTAGAGAGTTATTTGTGGATCTTCTAATGTTGGAAATGTAGGAATATGAGGTAATACTCAGTATGGATTGGCTTTCCAAGTATAATGCTACTATTAACTGTGGAAAGAAAAGAGTGATATTCCAACCTTTTGAAGAAGATCAGTTCGTTTTCATCGGTACTCCACCAAAAACCAGTGTACCTATCATCTCTGCTTTGAAGGCGAAGAAATTTTTGGATAATGGTTGTTCAGGGTATTTAGTCAACATAATAGATACTTCTATAAAACAGCAATCGAGACCCGAAGATGTATCGATAGTTAGGGATTTCTATGAAGTGTTTCCAGAAAAATTACCAGGATTACCACGAGATAGGGAAATTGAGTTTGTTATTGAATTATTACCTAGTACTGCGCCAATATCGAAGGCACTCTACAGAATGGCACCTGCAGAGTTGAAAGAATTGAAAACACAATTATAGGAACTCTTAGACAAAAAGTTCATTAGACCTAGCTATTCACCATGGGGTGCTCTAGTTTTGTTTGTCAAGAAGAAAGATGGTACAATGCGGATGTATATTGATTACAGAGAATTAAATAAAGTGACGATTAAGAATAAGTACCCACTTCCCAGGATTGATGATATGTTTGACCAATTACAGGATTCAACTATATTTTCCAAGATTTACTTGAGATCAGGATACCATCAGTTGAAAATTGGAGAAGAAGATGTGTTAAAAATAGCCTTTCGGACTCGATATGGCCATTATGAATTCTTGGCAATGCCATTTGGATTGACCAAGGCCCCAACAGCCTTTATGGATATGATGAATAGAGTCTTTAAAGATTATCTAGACAAGTTTGTAATAGTGTTCATTGATGATATTCTAGTTTATTCATAGTCCAAAAATGGATATGAGGAGCATTTGAGACTTACATTGCAGAGGTTGAAGGAGAAGCAACTTTATGTGAAGTTTTAAAAGTACGAATTCTGGCTTGAGAAAGTTACCTTTTTGGGTCATATAGTTTCTAGTGAAGGTATTTCAGTGGATCCAACAAAGATAGAAGCGGTTAGTAAGTGGTCAAGACTGAATAATGCTTCTGAGATACGAAGTTTTCTAGGATTGACAGGCTACTACGGGAGATTTGTGGAGGGATTTTCTAGGATAGCGATACCTCTCACACAACTCACCAGAAAGAATCAGAAATTTGAATGGACAGAGGCTTGTGAGAAAAGTTTTCAACAGTTGAAACAAAGATTGATTTAAGCCCCAATATTCACTATTCTGTCTAGATCAAGAAACTTTGTGATTTATAGCGACGCTTCAAAGCAAGGATTGGGGTGCGTGCTAATACAGAATGGTAAGATAATAGCTTATGCCTCCAGACAATTGAAAGACTACGAGCAGAAATATCCTACTCATGACCTAGAGTTAGCGGTAGTGGTATTTGCTCTCAAGATTTGGAGACATTATCTGTATGGGGAACATTGTGAAATATACACCGACCATAAGAGCCTCAAATACTTTTTCACACAAAAGGAATTAAACATGAGACAAAGACGGTGGTTAGAACTGGTAAGGGATTATGATTGTGAGATTTTGTATCATCCAGGAAAGGCAAATATCATGGCAGATGCGCTGAGTAGAAAATTACATAATGGTTCATCAGTTCTAAGGAAATTATCAAAGCCACTTTAAGAAGATATATGTAGAGCACATATTGAGATAATCACTGGAAAATTGACAACAATGACGTTACAGTCAACAGTACTAGAAAGAATTAAGCATGGTCAGCTTACAGACGAGTACTTAATTAAACAGAAGAATGAATTAGAGAGTGGAAGGATTACGGATTTCAGTATCTCGGTTAATGGGACTATGAGGTTTAAAGACAAATTATGTGTCCCAAATGACAAAGGACTCAAGAAAGAAATTCTTATAGAAGATCACACTACACCGTATTCCCTGCATCCTATTCCCTGCATCCAGGAACTACCAAGATGTATAATGATTTAAAAATGCACTATTAGTAGTCTGGAATGAAAAAGAATGTCGTAGAATTTGTAGCTAAGTGTCTCACATGTCAACAGATTAAAGCTGAGCACCAGAGACCTGCTGGTCTATTACAGCCACTGCAGATTCCAGAATGGAAATAGGAAGAAATTACTATGGATTTTGTAGTTGGATTACCTAGGACTTTGAAACAGTATGACGCCATTTGGGTTATAATAGATAGATACACAAAGTCAGCACACTTCCTTCCTGTACGTATGACCTACACTATGGACCAGTTTGCAGAACTGTATATTCAAGAAATTGTGAGATTACATGGTGTACCAGTTTCAATTATTTCAGATCGGGATCCGCGATTCACTTCAAAGTTTTGGGAGAGTTTGCAGAAGGCCATAGGAACCAGATTGAAGTTCAGTACAGCTTTTCACCCTCCAACAGATGGACAGACAGAAAGGACAATTCAGACTTTGGGAGATATGTTCAGAGCATGTGTTTTAGATTTCCAAGGATCGTGAAGTAAGTACCTGCCATTGGTTGAGTTTGCCTATAATAACAGTTATCAAGCAACAATTAGTGTAGCTCCGTATAAAATGTTATACATGGCAGAAAGTTTCGATCTCTAATCCATTGGGATGAAATGGGAGAAAAAAATTATCTTGGCCCAAAGTTAGTCAAAGAAACCACAGAGGCAATAGAAAGGATAAGAAAAAGAATGTTCGCTACACAGAGTCGGCAAAAGAAGTATGCTGATCCAATGCGAAGAGATATAGAATTCAATGTAGGAGATATGGTATTTTTAAAAGTAGCACCAATGAAAGGGGTGATGAGATTTGGAAAGAAAGGAAAGTTGAGTCCTAGATTTATTGGACCTTTTGAGATCCTTGAAAGAGTTGGAAACGTAGCTTATAGACTTGCTTTACCTCCATCACTGTCAAACGTACACAATGTCTTCCACATCTGTTTGTTGAGAAATATGTTTTAGACCCCTCCCATCCATTGAATTATGAGCCACTAGAGCTAAATCGAGATTTGATATACGAGGAACGACCAGTACAGATACTTGACAAAAAAGAGAAAGAACTGAGAAACAAGAAAATTCCATTAGTTAAAGTTTTGTGAAGGAATTTCGCAGTTGAAGAAGCGACTTGGGAGCAAGAGGATGAAATGCGGATCAACTATCCAGAATTATTTGGTAAGTAATTTCGAGGACGAAATTTTTATAAGGTAGAGGGGATTGTAACATCTAGTTCCTTACGTAATTTAGAGAGCCAATAATAGCATGATTGAATTACATTTAATATTGGTCATTTGTGCATATTATTTTTAGCACTACTCTTATGAATTTGCTATGGTTATTAATTTTAATTTTCTAAAGAATTTTGTTACAGTGAAATGCTCAGGACATGCTTATTGATACGAATCTGACATCTAATAAGTCGTTTATATTGATTAATTTAGTTTAACACAAGATGTTTGCTCCTAAATACGTTGTTCTTTTATTTAGGAAGTATGTGCCTACGTGGTCGTTTTTCTACCTAAATTGTTTAAATTATAGTTGACTTAATGTTTACTTGGGTATTCGTTTAGTTTTATCAAAAATAAATGTATTTATTTGTCTCTTTGCACCACACATAAGTATATTTATGTTATGAATAAAAGTTGAATCTAATTACAGTTTAAAATAATAATAAAAGAGGTAGAGACCAATTTTGACTAAGTTGGTTAAAACCCATAGGAGTATATATGTATATTTTACAAGCTTTTATTTTTACTCCCATCTCTCCACCGCTTCACCTATTTAGTCATACTCTCTCTCTCTCGTTGCTCTATATAGATATATAAATTTACACTCTTCACATAACTGTTAAAAAAGAAAATGCTCAGTTAAGATTCTAGTTCCTCCATATGTGCTACGCAATGAAAAAGATAACTTCACTAGTTGTTAATAATTATTTTCTCTTCATCATTTTAAGTGACTCTATTATAGAAGATATAAATGATTAGTTCTTGTAGTTAAGTAGTTCTTTAGATTATTTTGTCCACTGTTGAGAGGATTTATGAAAGTGGGTTCCGATTGTATGACTATAAAATAATAATAATATATATATATGCTTATGGATATAACTTTAGGAAGAAAATTTAATGTGTGTGTATTTATATAAAAAAGGGGTTTTGTCTAACACGTGAACTACTACTAGATTTTATGGATTATTTAATTACTCTTAACATGAAGGGTTATTAGTTTTAGTATTATTTGATATAGTTACAATATTTATACTTGGGAAAAGAATCCATAGCGATGATTATGGTTGCTGAAAATTACAGTTGATTATAATAAGATCAATAAGTGCGCGTGCTTGTTTATATATTAATCTTTGTGGATACTTTAATTTCCTAATTATAGGATTTCATATCACTAATTCACTTAGTTTTATATTTTAGTTTTGTGACAACTACTTGACTTGACTAAATATTATATAATTTTCTTTTGAATAAGTGGTTAGACCAATTTCTTGGTATTACATACTCTTGCTTAGAAATTTCATGAAAGATTAACTATTTTCAAGATTGAGTTTATAATACCAATTCTTGTTTCATCACTTACTATGTGATCAAAAGAAATTTTAGCGATAAATAATAGCGGCATGTCAGTCGTACCTTGAGCAAGGAGCATTTCACGGGCAAAGACTTAGGAAGCTTGGGAACAAGGTAAGTAAAGTACTCAACTACAACACAAGAATTACGTGCTATGTGAGTGTTTATTATTTTTTTTATGCTTTGTATTTTGTTTATGAGCATGAACATTGGCATTTCAGTTTCAATATACATGCTAGGTATTTCTAATGTGGCATTATCCTATACATCACGAGGCTATACATGTTTTACAGTGAAGTTTGAGATAGTTGACAGGTTTCCAAAATGCCATAGTATTATTGTGCAAAGCCATGTTTATCACAGAAAGGTTGAGACCAGGTAATGTTCAGAAGATTTTGTGTCACTGTTATGGGGAAGTAGGATAAATATTTACAGTTTCAGAGTGGCAGCCCCAGGTGAGGGGCAAGTTTGACAGGATTAGTCAGAAGGTTTGCCACAATATTTCTCCTCCAAGTTATATAGTAGACTAAATTACGGTCTCGGACCGCCTTATCTCTTGAGCTCGACGGGGTAACGATGGAATAAGGTTAGTAACGAGCCCCACTATGGTAAGAGTCGGCTGGAGGAGAACCCATGGGATATCATTATTTTAGGAAGCCCTGTAGGCACGGTGCCGAACCGAACAGTGGACACAAGATAGGGAAGGGCCTAAAGGAAAATATTTATACCAAAACATTTAAGCAAGCATGGTCATATATTTAATTCATGTCATTGAGCGGTCATTGAGCGACATGTCCTCCATTATTTTACTTATTGAGCTGTAGCTCATTGTAGTCTTGTGTTGCAGGTAATGATTGAGATGACAGCATGAGTTTGTGAGCTTGAGTAGAGGCCCAACCTTGGTGTTGTACATATGGATATTTTGACCACATGTGGGGTCCTAGTTTGTGTATTTTACGATATTTTACAGTCTCTCAACGAAGTTGTTTTTAGTTCTTTTCTTTTGGAACTTATTACTACGTTTCGTTTTGTAATATATACATATACTAATCTAAGTTATGTTTATAAATAAACTTATCTATCCACAGAGTTTTTAAGAAAGTAAAAAGTTCGAATAACAATAATTACAGGACTATTTTCCAAAAGTAACGCCTTATAAATAGAAAGTAAATAAATTCCCACTAGTAGTAGGTGGATAGCGAGGGCGTTACATCCATATAGCTCATGATATGTTATATATTTTCTGAGTGGCTTAGTATGCAATTCACGGTCTTGTCAGGCAATACAATATACACCGGGATCCCAGCCATATGAGTCTGTTTTATGTTACATGCACCATGCATCTACATACGTTACTTACTGAGTTTCACACTCATAAATATTCTTACATTGCAGAGGGTACTGATGATATGTGAGTTTAGAGGAGGAGTGCAGACTTTCTGACTGTGGCTTGTGTATATGAGCATTTTGACACTATGATTTCTTGATAGGCAATTTTGTGTCTATTTTGTGTGTATATATATTATGTATATTCTATGAGAGGCCCACTTTGCGAGGGTGTATATATATATCGGAGTATGTATAATCATGAGTAGAGTTTTTCTTTTTCTTTCAGAAAGTTGAAAAAGTTTTAATTTTTCACTATTTTACTAGTTCTAAATCGAGTTGTGTCTCCCGATTTCACTAAATATTTATTGAAATATCTTCATGTACATATGTGAAATCAGGGGATGTTATAGTTTTTTATCTCACTAATAGGTACAAAACGATTTATTTCTCCTGCTACAAATAGATTTTAGTACTGAAACTTTTTAGGGACATATTAGACATATAGAAACATAACTGAAAAATTTTTATTGGCTCAAAAAATGACGTTAACTAATTATTCATAATTTATAACCATCCTCTTATAAAATTGTCAACATTAAATTACAACAGGGCACATAGAATTTAGATAATCATGAACAATAATCCTTTAAGAAATATCATCTCTAAATTTTACAGTGATCATATAACATATCCAAAAAAAATATATATATATAATTGAAAAACCTATTAATTAAACTCTTTGTTTCTCTTTTTCTATCTTTTTTATTTTATAAAGTCATATAAATGACTTCACAACAATCTTTTTTTTTATATTTAGTTTAATAAATATGCATATATATATATATCTAGTTTCCATTTAAATATTGTATATATATGTTATATGAAATTCAAAAAAAATAAAATAATTACATAAATGATTTCTTCCTTTTTTTTTTTTACACGATACTTAAAATATATATATTATAATTAAATATTAATAACCTTAATAATAATAATTACTTATTTAAATAACTTTAAACAAATATATTAGATTATACTAATTATATCTTTTTATTATTTTAAGAATCTACAAAACTTTTAGTAGGCATATAAGATAATTAGATTAATAGTGCACTCATAATAAAATATAAAATGACAAACAAACAAATTCTCAACATGCACTAAATGTAAACTTTACATTATAATTTTTAGGGTTAATGGCACCATTGGTCCCCAACCTATGATCATTTTGGCATATTGGTCCTCAACCTTTTTTTTGTGGCATTTAAGTCATAAACGTTTGTTTTTTTGGCACCATTAGTCCTTTTGGCATATTTCATCCAAGATTCCGTTAAAATTTATTTGAATGAGAGAAATTTTATACCATTGATCTCGAATTTTTAATTGTTTAACAATTTGATCTATAATTTTTTTTTTTGGTATTCATATTTCTGATTAACAATATTGCATTTCAGAAAATTAAACTTTTAAAAAATTAATTTTTCGAAAGATTGACAGATACAATTACATAAAGAAATGAACATTTAATGGAAAACTATAAAAATTTTCAGGCTTATTTACTGCAAATAGTTAATTAATTTTTTAGAATAACCATTTATCATGAATATTTAATAGATGTAGTAAATTTTCAGTCAAATTTGACTAGTGTAAAAGCATGTATAACTGTATACAAAAATTTTTTAGCTTTAAAAATGGTAAGATAATTATTTTTATTCATAAAGTTACTATAGTTTGACATAAATTAAGGTTTATTAGTATAATTTTTTTTCTTTTTCGAATTTAGTTTTTAAATGAACTGTTTGTTTTATATCTGTCTTTGAATTTTAATTTTCTGAAAGATTGATAAATGCATTACTGTTAATCAGAAATATGAATACAAAAAAAAAATTATGGACCGAATTATTAAACAATTGAAAATTCAAGATCAATGGTGTAAAATTTCTCTCATTCAAATAAATTTTAAAGGAATCTTGGATGGAATATGCCAAAAGGACCAATGGTGCCAAAAAAACAAACGTTTAGGACTTAAATGCGACAGAAAAAAGGTTGAGGACCAATATGCCAAAATGATCATAGGTTGGGGACTAATGTTGCCATTAATCCTAATTTTTATATCAAGGCACGTATATATCGATCGGGCATTGTTGGACATTATCACTGCATAGAATCACGTTAGTCACAAATACTATATAAATTTAATAACATCAGATGCATTTAATAACAAGTAATACTTAGCAATTCTGATACAATTTTCTCACGTTAGTCACAAATACTAGGGCATTCTAATCATAGGTATTACAATTTTCTCTCCCTCTTAAAATAAATTTCGTCCTCGAAATTGAACGTACCAAAAAGATGGGGATACCTTGCACGCATCTCCTCTTTACGTTTCCATGTCGCTTCCTTAATCGCATAATTCCTCCAAAGAACTTTAACTAGAGGGATAGTCTTGTTTCGCAACTCTCTAACTTCACAATTCAAAATCTTTACTGGAGTCTCCTCATAAGAAAGATCGTTATGAAGTTCTAACAGTTCATAACTCAAAACATAGGAAGGATCAAAAGCATATTTCCTTAACATTGATATGTGGAATACATTATGCACACCCGATAATGATGGAGGTAGTACTAATCTATACGCCAGACCACCCACTCACTCTAGTATCTCCAAAGGTCCAATGAAACAAGGATTTAGCTTCCCCTTCAATCCGAATCTCATCACTCCTCTCATAGGTGCTACTTTCAAAAAAACCATATCTCCAAATATAAATTCCAAAAGCTTCCTTCTTTTATCTGCATAACTTTTCTGTCGACTTTGTATTGTCCTCATATGTTGTCGGATCTTATCAAACACCTCAGCTGTTTGTTGTACAATGTCTAGAATTATCAACTTTCGTTCTCCTATTTCATCCCATTTTACAAGGGATGTACATTTCCTTCCATATAGAGCTTCATATGGCGCCATTCCAATTGTGGCCTGAAAACTGTTGTTATAAGAGAAGTCTACTAAAGGTAAGAACTTATCCCAAGAACCTTGGAAATCTATCACACAAGCTCTTAACATATCTTCTAATGTCAAGATAGGTCTCTCCGATTGACCATCGGTCTGAGGATGAAATGTTGTGCTAAATCTTAACTGCATTCCCATAACCGTATGCAAGCTTTTTCAGAAGATAGATGTAAACTTTGTATCTCTATCTGAAACTATCGATAAGGGTACTCTGTGCAACCTCACTATCTCTGTCAGATACAACTCCGCATACTGGTCCATGCTGAAGGTCTTCTTAACTGGTAAGAAGTGTGCTGATTTTGTACGTCAATCCACTATCGCTTAAATCGAATGATATCTTTTTTGAGTCCTAGGTAAACCAAGTACAAAATCCGTTCCCATATGCTCTCATTTCTATTCCGGAATCAAAAGTGGTTGTAAGAGACCAGAAGGTCATTGGTGCTCGACCTTTACTTGCTAACAAGTCAGACAATGTTCAATAAATTTTGCTATATCCTTTCTCATATCAACCCATCAATAATGATTGCCCAAATCTTAAAATATTTTGGTATCTCCTAGATGCATAGAATAAGGAGTAAAATGAGCTTTGTTCATAATCTCTTTTTTTAGTTCTTCATCGTTGGGTACATAAAACCTCTTACCATACCCCAACACTCCATCTTCGAAAATTACCAACTCAGGATGTTTTCGCAGTTGCACGTCACCTTTTAACTTGGTAATCATCGGATCATTCGACTGAACAATATTAATTCTTTCTCGGATAGTTGGTTTAATCGATAAAGTAGCAAAATGTCCTATTTCCCTTTTTAATACCAGCTCTAAATCAAATTTTTGGATCTCACTCCTTAAATGAATAGAGGTATCCTGTAAGATGGAAAGATTTCTACTAGTCTTTCTACTCAATGAATCTATAACCACATTAGCCTTTCCTATGTGGTAGTTAATCACACAGTCATAATCCTTTACTAATTATAACTATCGATGTTGTCGCATGTTCAACTCTTTTTGTTGAATAAGTACTTCAAAATCTTATGGTCTGTGAAGATTTTACACTTAGCTCCATCTAAATAATGCCTTCAAATCTTGGGAGCAAACACAATAACTGCTAACTCAAGATCATGGGTGAGGTAATTCTTTTCGTAATCCTTCAACTGTCGTGATGCATAAGCAATTACTTTACCATGTTGCATTAAAACATAACCCAAACCAAGTTTGGATGCATCACTGTAAATAACAAAATCTTCAGTCCCTGCAGGGATAGCTACAACTAGCGTTGATGTTAATCGTTGCTTCAATTCTTAAAAACTCTTTTCACACTCATCGGACTAATGGAACTTGACATTTTTCCTTGTCAATTGTGTTAAAGAAGAAGCAATGCGGGAAAATCCTTCCACAAAATGTCGATAATAACCAGCCAAACCAAGAAAACTACGAACCTCACCTACTTTTTTCGGTACGAGTCAACTTTTGACAGCTTCAACCTTACTAAGGTCTACAGCTATACCTTCCTTGGAAAAAATATGGCCAAGAAACAGTACACGATGTAGCCAAAACTCACACTACTTGAATTTAGAATATAATTACTTCTCACGAAGGATGTCAAGAACCAATCTCAAGTGTCGCTCATGCTCCATCTTAGAGCATGAATACACCAAAATATCATCTACGAAAACGATCACAAATTGGTCTAAGTATTCCTTGAACACTCTATTCATTAGATCTATAAAAGCAGCTGGGGCATTAGTCAAACCAAATAACATGACTAAGAACTTATAATGCCCATATCTTGAACGAAAAGTAGTCTTAAACACATCGTCTTCTTTAACTTTCATATGATGATAACCTGATCGCGGGTCTATTTTAGAAAAATGGCTAGTACGTTGTAGTTGGTCAAACAAATCTTTAATTCGAGGCAATGGGTACTTATTTTTAATTGTGACCTTGTTTAGTTCATGATAATCGATGCACAATCTCATGAACCCATCTTTCTTCTTAACAAATAGGGCTGGAGCGCCCCATAGAGAATAACTTGTTCGGATAAATCCTGTATATAGTAATTCTTGAAGTTGCGTCTTGAGTTCCTTCAATTCCGCAAGTGCCATGCAATACGGTGCCTTTGATATTGGAGCGGTACTAGGTATCAAGTCAGTCTTTAATTCAATCTCTCTATCTGGTGGTAACCCAAGCAAATCATCAGGAAAAACATTTGGGTACTCACACATAATTGGTACGTCCTCTACTGCTAATCCTTTTTTTGAGGCATCCATAATTGAAGCTAGATATCCTATACAACCTTTATTGAGCATTTGTCGAGCTTTCATTGCGGAGATAATCGGAATACATAGCATAGATTTTTGAACCAGTAAAACTAAAGCTTGGCTCATTCAAGAAATTGAATACCACGACTCGATCATGACAATCTATGTTGGCATGGTACTTACTAAGCCAATCCATTCCCAGTATAACGTCAAAGTCATGGAATCCAAGAATTAAAAGATCAGCAAATAAAGTGTGTCATCCAAACTTGATTGTACAGGCTTTTAAGTTGCTTCTTGATTCCATTATATCTCCTGCTGGGGTGGATATGCTAACCCAAGTGTTTGATAGTATAAATGTCCTATTGCACTTCTTAGTAAAGTTACTAGTAATGAAAGAATAAGTAGCCCCTGAATCTATAAGCACTTTTGTAGACAAGCCACAAATATCCATAACACCTAACACAAATAATAAATAAATAATTAAGCCATGTAACAACTATAAGTTAAAGTTATAAGAGTATATCTGTAACTACAGAAAGTGTATCCTTCTCTTTGCGTTGAGTTATGGTATAAACTCGGGCTTGAGTCTTTGTTTGACCACCAGAGTTGTCACTAGTCGATGCTTGGCCCATTCTATAGTAACGAGAGATATGTCTAGGTTTACCACATTTATAGCATATATTGGTTCCCATACGACACTCCCCTTGATGCTCCTTGCCACACTTGGGGCATGTTATTTTCTGCTGCTTATTACGATCATCTCTGGTGTTGTTATTATTCCATTGCTTATGCTTTCTTTTCTGATTTTGTCCCTTGTTCTTCCAAAATTTTGACTTTCCATCGCCACTATTATTGTTTCCTTACTGAGCATTGACCTCTTCTTGTGCCATCAGTTGCGTCCTCTCCACCAAGAGTGCCTTACACACTATTGCACTGTATGAATTAAGTTTAAAGGGAATAACAGCCTGTCTAATTTGGGGTTTTTAAACTCCTCTTCAAACGGTCAAATTCTACTAACCTCAATTGCCACTAGTGTAAGAGCAAACTTAGCCAAACAAGCAAACTCTACCTCATACTCAGCGACTGACTTATTTCATTGCTCTAATTATGTGAATTCTCTCTCTTTCTGTAAACTTTACATTATAATTTTTATATCAAGATACGTATACGTCGATCGAATATTGTTGGATATTTTCACTGCATAGAATCACGTTAGGCACAAATACTATATAAATTTAATAAGAGATAATTGCAAAAAAATACCCTGAAGTTTGGGTGTTCTGCAATTTAAATCCTGAAGTTTAGACTCTACAAAATAATACCCTGAGATTAAGAATTTCTGAAAATTAATACCCAGGACAGATCTTTTAACCAATTTTAAGAAAGAAAAAATAATAATATTATCCCTTAAAACTAGATTAATTTATACTATTCATCTTAATTTTGTGGATATTATTATATTTTATCCGTTAAAAATCAACACAGGGCACTAATTTTTAGAAATTCGTAATCTCAGGGTATTATTTTGCAGAATCCAAACTTCAGGGTGTAAATTGCAGAACATCCAAACATGAGGGTATTTTTTTACAGTTATCCTATTTAATAATATTAAATACATTTAATAACAAGTAATACTTAGCAATTCTAGGGCATTCTAATCATGGGTATTACATCACATTATCGATATCCTTAGCATCTTACATGATCCTGTATTAGTTCGATTACCTTATCGATTGTTGTAGCATTTTGCATGACCGCATAAATTATCAGATAATGATTGAAGTTTCATGCAACCTCAATTAAATATTTTGGTACTAAAGCCTATAAATTGCATGTACCATATGATAGAAGTACAAAAGAAAATAGAAACCAACCATTTATTATATTAAAATATTTTACAACTAATAGTCCCCAATGAAAGGGATGTTTGTAGAGTTATTATGGTTGATATTGGAAACTTACCTCGGCCTAAAACCTAGTGAATTATTGAAAATGGTTCACACTGCCTTTTTACAGAACTTGAGACTTTATTGGATTTTTCCATGGCGACTTTTGGATTTCTTGATAGTTCTTTACAAATTTTGTCTTCGCCAGTCATCTCAATAGCAGTATAGCTATTTATTTAACCTCTTCCATGGTTAGGGAATGAGTTATTCTCAGCTCTTTGTTGTTGTCTTGCTAATAAAATTTCGCCTCCTTGAGCTTTTTTATGGTAGGTTTTTTATACCGTATAACAGTCAGATATAGCATGGCCTATTTTCTTGTGAAACAAACAGAACTTGGGATTCCTTGTTTCTTCTGGAGTAGGTAGAGTTTGGACCCGTAGAGGCCTAATACCCCATCTTCTATCCACACTCATATGAGTGTAATGATTTACTTTTGTTAGAGGTATCTCGGAAGAGTTTGGTCGATTTCTTTTGTCTTGACGAGCTTTCTCAACCAAAGTGATCTCTCCTTTTCGCTTGGAAAAAGATGACTCACCCCAACTTTTAGCACTAGACCTTCCAGAAGATTTATACAATTCTATTATTATTTTTTCGGTGTTGCTTACTCTGAATATTAGTTCAGCAAAATTCGGGATGACATGATTCTGAATGTAGCTTTTGTATTCAGCTCGCATGCCTTTGAAACACATCCGAATTAGTTTGTTCTTCGAGATAATTTCTTTGTAGTCCAAATCTTTTTCCTTGAATCTATTCACGTAAGTTGTGAGCGATTCATTTTCTTTTTATATTATACTGGAAAGATCAGACAGATCTAACTTGCGCTCTGCTATGAAGAATTTGGAGTAGAATGTTGCGACCAATTCATCCCATGTAGAGATATTGGCAAACCATGAATATGCTCAGTCTGTGAGAGATTTTGAAAATTCTCTTAGCCTCAATTCATGGTCACTGGCATAGATTCCGAGATCATCTAGGAAACCAATGGTGTGCTCCTTTGCATTGCATTTCTTTCCATCGAATTTCTTAAAACGAGGATTAGTGTAATCCTTCGGATATGGCTTAGATAAAATATGTGCAAGATAAGGAGGTTGGAAATCTATTGTTACCATAATTTTATTAGCTTTTTCTGCATCTATTTTGAGCACGTCTTGTAATTGTTCTATGGTAGCTAAACTGTGGGAATTTTCATTACTCGTTCCACCTAGAGTTGTGAGATTGTCGGGGTTTTCTTGTACTGCTGGCATGATAGGATTTTGATTATCTAATATGAGTGAATTATTGTTATGACAAGAGGGGACAGGAGCAGTAGTCCTTTGTTGGTCTTTCTTTTCTATCTCAGCCAATTTTCGCATCACCAGTTCTTGAGATTTCATCAAATTTTCTAATGTGCTTTTCATTTGAGCAAGTGTCTCCTCTTGCTGACTTGATGCTTCATTGCTTGGTAAATTCTGTTTCTCAGTCATTTTCACAGCAACTTTTTTTTTTCAGACGAAGAACGGGCAGAGTTTCAAGATAATTTTCGAGATTTTGAAAACAATGAATAAATCTAATTTCACTTGGCTACTCCCCAGCGGAGTCACTTTTATGATTTGATTAGAGAAAAATTAATTAAGTGTAAGAACATTGAATTAAGGATAAACAAGATAGTGGTAAAAATGGAGAAAATTATGTGAAAAATTGTAGCAATACAATTCAACGTGTCAAAAAATTATTGCGTATTTGACAGCTCAACCTAGTTTTAATGACCATCACCACGTGTTAGATAGCCAGTGTTTCTGATGCAGGTGATACCAGCCATACGGTCAAAAAAAACAAAAGGATGGTTAATTTTTTTGACACAAGTGATTCCAGTCATTCCGTCAAAAATATAAATAAACAATACTGAAAATAAATAATTCGAAAGTTAGATCTTTGACATAGGTGATTCTAGCCCCTATGTCAAAGATAAAAGAAAATAAAAGTGTCAAATTTAACGTGAACGGTTGCAAATAATGCTACAACTCAGCTTGCTAAACAATTTAGAATCACGGGTCTACAAGTATTTAAAGTACATAATTTAAATCTTAGTACGATATATAATTAGTTAGTTGGCACCCTGCATAAGTATAGAGCAATAGAAACTAATAAGGTAAGTAGCTCAGCATTCCAATACATGTATTATTATTAATAATAATAATAATAATAATATAGATAGATATAGGTATATGAAGGTCTGACGAGGAGATTTTGGAGTAGTAACTTGAGAGAACGAGATATATTTTTAGCAATATATGAACTTGTGTGAAAATATGAGTACGTATAAGCTATAAGCAAGATTGGTTTTAATGGAGGGTGAAGAAACTAAGGACAAATTAAGGAACATAGTGAAGGATCATACATGTATATTAAAACTTGTGAAAATAAAAGAGGACTTGGAATAGTACGATTGTCAGAAAGCATAGGAGAGAGAGAGAGAGGAGGGGTTAATTATTCATATATATATATATGTTGATCCCAAAAAGTTACAAACAACTAGCTATATATATAGGTAGTGCTTGCAATTCGTGTTATCATGTCGTGTTCGGGTCGACACGATTACGACACACACGATAACATTCAACCCGGACACAACACAACTAATAAATAAGTCAAAAATTTAAACCCGAACACGACATGATTAATACATATGTAATATGACACGACATGTATAACTCATTTAATAAATGTGTCGTGCATCATACTATGACCTGTTTGAGATGATTATTCAAAATTGACAAGATTACTCTAATTCAACACGATTATACACTAATTAATTTAATTTTGTATATATAAATATGTTTAGAATTAATCAAAATCACATTTAAAATATTAAATTGTCAATAAATGTGTTATATTAATGTCGTGTTGACACGACATGAAAACGACCTATTTAATAAACGGGCTATACGGGTCATTTTCGGGTTAAGCGGGTTGACCTGAAATCCACCCATTTATTATACGTGTTACACAAGTTAACTCGAAATTGGCACAAAAATTAAAAGAGTCATCCAAATCTGTTTATTTCGTATCGTTTTCGAGTCTTATCGTCGTGTCGTGTAGAAAATTGCCTGCCCTATATATAGGTACTGGAAAATAAGGTTAGCTGCCAAATGAATGATCTCATAGCATAGTTATTTGACACTTTTCATCCCAGGTGTCACATGAAGGGTGGTGTCTTCTTAGGCTTGGACATATATGCTTAGTGATGGGTTCCAAGGGCAGCTTGACACATGGCCCAATACCATTGCGACATTTGGCTTCATGATGATGTGGTATGAATCTTGCATTCTTCCAATAAGAAATTGACACTTGTCTTAGGATGTCAATTTTGACACATCACATTTTCTTAATTGACCTCATATTGTATAATTATCATAGTATTTGTGACTTAATATTTTTAGTTAGGACTAATTATGAAAAATTGTCACACCTTAAAACACATACTATCTTTAATTTTTATATTACAATAGTCACCAATCACTTTACATACATATATGTGTAAGGGGTGGATCTAGAAAGTTTTTCAATTGGGACATAACTTAATTAAGGTAAAAACTAATTTCCTAAGAAAATAGTACCCTTTTAAATAAAAGTATTGTGCTATCAAAGTATTACAATTATTACATGAGAGTCTTCATTATTTGAAAACTGTGATAATTTCATTACCAATCTTTTAAAAAATATCTTTCCGGTAGGGTATTGAGAATCTATAGGCGCGTTGAGTATATAATTCGATAACTATTCTACAAATCTGAAAATAACTTTCATATAGAAAGTTATTTCTGGATTTGTAGAATAGGATTCGAATCCTATACCAAATGTGTCACGCCCTACACCCGAGGACGAGCGCCGCATACTCATAAGGTAAAGCTCCATAGGCATGCAAGGCATCTTTCTATAAACCAATATAATTAAGAATATTTAGTCTCCAATAAATACCAATGTATAACATAAAATCCAACAACTCTTATAAAATCTCCAAATATTTAAAATAAATACTATACAGTAGAAACTATAATCCAATAAATTTAAGATGATTAACCTTCCGAGTCTTTATATTTCCTCAATCAAGATAAAAAAATTCCTCCCTTTGAACCATGTACCTCAATTACTACTAAATAAGATCCCTTTATGAGCATGTTAACTGATAATCTTTAAAATCTAGGAGGAAAAAATAAAAATAGTGAGCTAGAAGTCCAGTAAGTAACCAGTAACCTTAACTAGTTAGATCAAGCATATGTAAACCAAAATCATTAACAAATATTTTTCAGAACAAATTTGATTTTAGAAATCAATACTTTTGAAAATATTCAAATCAAGTCGTTTAGTAAACAATTTGACAATACAAGGAATAAGTTTTTAAATCTCTCTTTTTGAATCTATTTTAGTCAATAATAATTTCAATTATACTTCTCCCCAGTTTTTGGTGACTATGGCCACACTTAACCTCTGTGACTAGGTCCAAATCTACCACAACTAATCCCTGTAGCCGGGTCCAAATCTGCCACAAATAACCCCTGTAGCCGGGTCTGAATCTACTACAGATAACCCTTGTTACCAGGTACGAATCTACTACATTTAACCCTGTAGCTAGGTCAGTACTGTCCATATATAACCCCCGTGGATTGGGTCCACGTGCATAGTCACTGAAGAGAGTTTCAAATCACTTATTTACAATAACGAATCATAAACAATTTTATTTTCATCTCATTATAATATTATAGTCATTCCAAAACTATTTTCTTGCAACCACATTCGATGATAGTTCATATACTTGATCCATAATTTAGTATAAAATATAGAATCATACTATTTTCACAAAAATTATATTATTTCAATAAAACAAATTTCTTCCAACAAATAGTCTTATTACCAAAATATATTTTTATTTGAAATTATATTTTAAAGAAAATACTTTGTAAACATGATTCTATTAGAAATAATAAAACAATAAAACATTTAGCTTTTGGACGAAGAAAACTACTAGAAAGTATCAAAAGTTACTTACCTCGTTTGCTTTGCCTATTTAACCAAAATAATCAACATAACCTCTCAAATACCTATTATTACACAAATCATATATAAGTATCACAATAATAAAATCATATTATAACTACACTAAAAATATTGACTACTTGCTGCCCATGCATCTTCTATCGTCAACTTCATAGCTATTCCCAATAATGTCAATTTCTCACGATTCATAACAATTCTAACATCTCTTTAAAAATTACCAAACTTAAGGGACCTGTTCTACAAGTCATGGGAATCCTCATAGTACCAAGAATGCACTTATAGAGTCCATAGATAAGCCCTAAAAGCCGCTGCTATGTTTTGCTAAAAGTACCTAAAGTTTCAGATTTTTCTAGATTCGTAGTACTCATTTTAATTGGCTATAACTCTGTGGTTATAAGTCCGTTTTTGACAAATTATATACCGTTGGAAAGATAATTGATAAGCTTTCGAATCATACCAAATATGACCCAGTCAAACTAGTAAAAATCTCTAAAAAGCTATTAGGAATCTCTGCTACGTTTTTACATCGTAGCCAAAAACTCAAAAATTCATAACTTTCTATTTACCAAAGTAAATCACTCAAAATTTGTCTTGTTTAAATCCTAATATCAATAGATTTCATCTTCTATCAGATACTTCCTTGTATTTTATAAATAATATATGAGCAATTCAAAACCCTAACCCTAGATATTCAATCTCAATCCCAAAATCAAACTAAAACATAAGCTCAATTGGGTAAGAGTTTATTACCTTAGGAGTGAGTCTTAATAATCCATGACAATGGTCTCTTCATCTTCTTCTTCTTCTTAAACATGCATAGCCTTCTCTCTCTCTTTCTCTCTTTTTTCTTCTCTACAGAGCGCACGTATAAACTAAGCAAATTATTAGACCCTTTAGGGTTCCTTAAAGTGATAATTATCTAATTACTAAAATAATCCCTAATAAACATTACTAACTAAGGACTATATAGTCTTTTTCTTTTATCCATTAAATTATTTATATAATATAAATAAATTATATATATAATTGCTCCTTTTTATTTACGGGTTGTCACAAAACGCGCCCTAAATTTCTACGAAAATATCTCTCCATAGTCGATTCCTAGTCATCAATAAAAAGAAGAAAAAAAAATTCTATTCAAACAAGCATGAAAGCAAATAATATCTCTTTTGCTATAATTTCATCAATTTATACTATTTAAATGTCTATTTCTCTCAACTGTGATTTCAATAAGCGATTGAAATTGAATGAAGAAGGACAAAAAAGAAAAGAAAAAAGAGTGAGAACATTAGAACATTTGATATTAATCCTCTTTGAGTCTTCTTATCGATTTCTATGATAAGTTTGTTTTTTTTTTGTTTTTTTTTTCACAATCTGTAACTTGAACTTTCTCCACAAGTCATGTTCAGTTCTATTCTTTTTTGTATTTTTTTTTTAAATAAGTTATTGACTTATTAAGTCTTCACTTTTTACTTATTGAGATCTATCGATCAATTAGGTCCAAGATAATATTGGGCTATTAAAGATTGATTTTTGGCCCAAATATAATTTCCAAAGAGGAAATTTGATTTTTTTATAGTAATTTTTATAAAAAAAAAATGAAAAATCCCTGATTTTTAAATTGTTTGAAAAATTTAGGATTTTAATTAGAAAAATACTACTTTCAAAAGTACTTAAAAAAAATACTACTTTTATTATTTGATGAGATATTTGAAGTAACTAATCCAGTTACCTGAGGTAACTTGACCAGTTTACTTAGTAACTAGATTAGTTGCCTCAAGTAACCCAACTGGTTACCTCGAATATCATTAAAAAAATACTAATTTTAAAGAAAAGTGGTATTTTTATAAATATTTAATAAAAATATTATTTTTTTAAATTCAAAAAGTGATATTTTTCATGAAATTCAGCGTATTGAAATTTTTCAATTTTTAGTACTTCGGCCTAGAATTTTGTAAGAAGCCCATTTCTAAAGGATTTGGAGTTTCAACATATGTATATCTCATTTTTTTTTAGGGCTTTTTACATAAATCCATGCCCATAGTATAAAAAATTGAAAAATCCTAGGTGGGCCGAAATTTTTCAAGCTTCTTACAAAAATCCAGTCCCATAAACTAAAAACTTGACAAATCAAGGATAGGCTGATGCATTTGAAAAATCCCGTATTTATTTAGAAAATATCGCTTATTAGAAATATATAACAGCATACCATTTTGTTTTTAAAATTTGGTATTTTTTAAACATACTTGAGATAACTAATCAATTTGGGGTAACCAAGAGTTACTTGAAGTAAATAGTCAAATTACCTCGTGTAACTTGACTAATTACCTTTACTAACTCATTAATAAGTAAACATATATTTGAAAGTAGTATTTTTCTAAATAATTATAAGATTTTTCAAAAAATTCGAAAATTCGGGATTTTTCAATTGTTCTTAGAACTTTACAATATAAAAAGTTTTGGACACTTATACCTATTTTTCAAAAAATAATACCAAATTTACGACCTTTCAAAAATAATAAAAATCTGTACGATCTTTTTATGACATTTTTCTAAATACTTTGAAAGTTAGAAAACACAGTGGCATTTTAGTAATCATCTTTTTTTCTTACAGGAAACCACAAAGGTTTCATGAAAACTAATTTGGTTTCCTATTAGCGGAATGTTCTGTAAGTAAGTAAATCGCAGGAAACCATAAAGGTTTCCTGGAAACCAGCTTGGTTTCCTTTAACCGAAAGTCCTGTACATAAGTAAATCACGAGAAAACACAAAGGTTTCCTGGAAACTAGTTTGGTTTCCTTTAGCCGAATGTCCTGTACGTAATTAAATCACATGAAACCATGAACATTTCCGAAAAAACATTGTGGTTTCTTTTTTGCAGAATGTCCTGTAGCTAAATAAATCATAGGATACCATCATAGTTTTCTTTTAGCATAATGTCCTGTAGCAAAGTAAATCACAGGAAACCACAAAAATTTCCTAGAAACCATTGTGGTTTCTTTTCTAAATCACAGGAAATAATGAAAGTTTCCTGAAAGCTATTGTGATTTCTTTTTTGAAGAATGTCTTGTAGTAAGAATTGGGTGAGGTATTGAACAAGGATGCTGAAGAATATGATCAAGTTCTCAAATTAAGTAATTATATTTTTAAATTAAAAGCAACAGAAATATATATTGATTTTTGGATTCTGACAACTAGTTTCCAATAACCAAATTGGTTTCTAGTAATCAATAATTGAATTAACCAAATAGTTCTACTGTTTATAATAGAAACTAATTTGATTTTCAGTTTTTATTAACTAAATAGTTATGATATTTATGGTAAAAACCAATATAGTTGTTGATTTTTAGTAACCAATTTGGTTTCTAGTTTTCAAAAATCAATTAGTTTACGATTTCTAATAATAAATTAGTAATTAGTTTTAAGAGTGATCAGCTACAAATAAACTAGTAACAAAAAGAAATAAGAAAAAATAGAAATTCTAAGACATTATTTAGTCTTTCTTAGCAAGAATTTATTATTTTTCTAAGAAAAGGTAATACAAAAATAAGTAAAAGTTTGGACATAGTATTCTTGGTATTATTTATCAAAAGGCAGTACTAGGTGTCTTTTTTCCCAATATAAATTAGAAGAATTCCACTCCTACAGTAGGTGCAGTTTTTAAACCATCCAATCAAGATAATTATCTTTATCCTAGCACACATAATTTCTATTTAATTATTTTTATCTTCAACTTCAAGTCTTCAACCCATCCTATGATTTGCGTTAAACAAGGAAAAGAAATAAATAGGGAAAAAAGGGAAAAGAATAAGTTGTGTTACGTTCAAAAATCAACAAAAAAAAAAAAAACTACTAAGAAGCTGTGACTCCAGACATAGAAGAAATGGGGATTTACAAAGACCAAATTAGACTTGACTTTGATTTCAGAGCCAATGAATTTGTTGATCTTTTTGAGTTTTTGATTCTTTCTTCCTTTTTTTTTTCGCAAGCTGATTTTTCTTGGGTCTTCTAATGAGATTTTGTTTAAGTTTATACATTCTCTGTAAAATTTGTGGGTGTGGATTTGGGTTAAAAATGTAGACTTGAAAAATCAGATTTAATTCCATAGATTTGGATTTTGTTTCATTTGTTAATGGGTAGAACTTAGTGGATATGTAATTGGATAAAGGAAGCGAGAGTTATAACTAGCTAATTTTTTTTGTGGGAGAACTTGTATCAATGCACAACTTAATTTTTTGTTTTTGAGAATTTAGACATGTTAAAGTTTCCACAGTTCTACTGTTGAATATTAATCTGGGTTTGGAGTTTCAAGCAAAAATGAAAAAAAAATATAGGTTTGGAGTAATCAGTAAATAAAAAGAAAGGAAGAGAGGGGTGCTTGAGGATAATAGAGGATAACATTTTTTTTTTCCTTTGGAGTTTAGTTTCATGTATTGTAATGTATGGAATGCATTATACACTCAATAAAATGATCACAATTCATTTTCATCCTATGATTTAAAAACTGCTCCTATATATAGGAGTGATTTTATCCCTCTTATAGTAGAATTCTCCTATAAATTAAAATTTTCCCAAATTTTTGAGAAATTATAGTTTTATTTAGACAAATACCACTCTATACTAATATTTCAAAAAATACCACTTTTTAAAAATTGGTCTTTTTAAAAAAATTACTCAAGGTAACCAATCAAGTTACTTAGAGTAATCAAAAGTTACCTAAGGTAACTAGTCTGATTGTATCATGTAAATTGACCAATTACTTCAACTACTTCATCAATTAGTGAAAAGTGATATTTTTATAGACATTAAAAATGAAATTTTTTAAAAATTTAGTTTTTTTAAGAAATTTAAAAACCGGGAGTTTTCGAAATTTTAAAACTTTACCATAAAAAATCAAATTTTCTCTCTTTTCATTTTATGGTTTTCAATTCGGATAAGGTCATCAAAAAAGAAAAAAGTACGTGAAAAAAAATCCAAATAGAGTCGGGGTATACACCCTTGTTGAGCCTCTTCTCCCTCCGCCCCTGTATATTTATTGTTATAGTAAGATATAGTCCCGTTTAGACTGGTTCTATTAAGGGACATTATCAATTTTGACCATCTTTTAGTACATATGGTGAAAAAAGGGATAACTTATAAACCATTCACAAAACTAGGACTTTTATTGCCATGTCGTTTAATGAAAATTGCAAGGTTCTAAAATTACCCCTAACTCGACCCCAGTCGAAGATTTTCGTCCAAGTCGAAAAAGTCATAAGTGAATGAGGCTGTCGACTGTGGCCGAAAATGTTCGATCTAGTCGAACGCCAGTTGAAAATTTTTGACTGATGACTTCAACTACGTTCGAATTGTTCGACTACGAATTTGTGTTCGAAATGTTCTGGCCGTTAGTCGAAAATTGATTGGAACAAAAGGAAGAGGTGGCAGAACAAGTTCGACTACGGTCAAAGTTTTTTGACCCTAGTCTAGTTGAGGCGCCGAGATCCTAATCGGCAGTTATGTCAAAAGAAGTTTGGAGTTTTATCGAGAAGAATGTATTTTAAGGTGTATTAGGGAACGGAGTATCCAAGTAATTTTATATGTGTGACATCGCAGTGGGAGTTAGTTTTGAAGATATTTATGAGTGAGTCTCTCTTTTCATAATAAGAGTTTAGTAGATACCTTAGTGTAAATTCCCAAAAAAATTATTTCATATATAATTATGCATACATGTTATGCTAAATTCTATATGTGTAGTGTGTTTATTGAATTATGTAACTCGACAAGTCTGCAAAGACGATTATTTCCAAAGCCTTGCTTTCAGTTAAGAAATGTTTAATCATATGATATGCATGTCAGAAGAAGAGATAAAACATAGTCAATAAGTTTGTGCTTAATCTTACATTTTGTATGGAACCTAAAATTTGAGAGGAAACAAAACTAGGATGGGAAAACGAAAGAAAAAATATCAAGTAGAAAAATGTTTGGAAGTCAAGAAATGTTTTGGAGAAAAAAAATACCGATTTCTTTTTTCTTCGTTCTTTTTCCTTTAGAGCACCTAATAAGTAAAAACTCCAGAATAACAAGAAACTTAACAACGACATATAGAGAAATTTATAGAATAATAAACCAAATTAAATGCATCCAATTCTCCCACACTTAATTTAACATCCTTCTAGCTTATCTATATGACTATATAGATCAAACTAGGAAGTAGTATTCATTTATAAACTATAACTTTAGTTTTGTTCCAAAAAAAAAAAAAAAGGGGCAAATTTAAACTTTTCAAACTTTAGGAAAAAACAAGTTGCATCACATTATCTTCTAGAAGTGTCTTTACAAAATGTACAACCAAAAGGTCCTTATTCAGTTTATCTTGCCATCAGATTGGTAGAGCACGAAACCAAAAACACCGTTGATGACATCTTATCAATGGTGGAAATACCCCACCCACCGCTCAAACCAACCAGTTCATGCATTCCACTACCCACTGTCATCGATGCATGCAACTCACTATCACCGCTCACTGATCTATGCATCTTTTTCCAACCACCATCCCTGCATGTCATGATGCATGAGCTCATACACGGAATGAAGTTCTCACACCAAGCCACCCTTTGGAGTCTAGTTAAGGCAACGAGCTTTACAATGTTAGATCACACCAAGTTTAAGGGCGTTACCTATAAAGACCTATACATTGTGATGTGTAATGGAATGTATGGGAGGTAGCCGCTATTTTTAGTAGAGTCATATCATACTGAGGATGAGAAACCAAGCGCTCATGGGGGACAACTTGATGAAGGGAGACGATGACCAAAATGCACTAAACAGAATTGATCTCCCTAAACTCTTTATCTTTTCTTTTCAGTTTAATTTATTTTATTTTAATTTATTTCGTTCTTTTAGTTGTTTAATGTTTGTTTTATCTCATACTTAATCCTTAAATTTATAAGTTTAAGGCTACATTTAGGACAATGTAGGGTCTAAGTGTGGGGGGTATATTTAAGTTGTTAGGTTTTTGTCTTTAGTTATGTTTGTGTGTTTCTAGGGCCTAATTTTTTGTTTTTAGTTGTGTCTTGAGTATGGATACATTTTACTTTTTATGATGAGAACTGCACTTTTTGTTATGGTTGTAGTGGATCGTGAGTATTGCTTAGAATTCTAAGATTATTCTTGGGTTCATATGCTTTGATGATAGTTATGTTCATATTTTATGTACAATAGCCTTATTAGTTGGCACAAAAAAATGAACATGCTAGATTTAATTGGTCTTGTAGTTTTACTTAGAATAGTACTTATGGTTTCTATGAGAAGGGTTAGAAGTTAAAACTCTCCGAGAGATTTTATTGAGGCGAACAACTGTTCGAGTGTCACCTATTAAATGATTAAGGCATTCAGGTTTGAGCACCATAGTCAAATGAGCCAATTCCCTTGGTTTAATGTCTAAATACATCTAAGTTGAGCCTTTATGTATACCTTTTTATCTGATTAGTTACAGATTATCTTTTACCTAGCTTAAACATTTTTATCCTTACCCTTGGTTCTATATATTGAGTAAAGCAAGGGGCATTAGGAGAAGCTTCAAATAAAAAATAAGTTGGGTTTAAAAGACAAGTGTAGGGAGGAGTTTAACTCATGAAAGATAGAAGAAAAGAAAGGAAGAGAGTTGTTCTTGTTTCAATTTGTAGAAAGTGTGATAGAAAAAAGAAATAGAGATAAGAGAGAGATGAAAAAAAAAAAAAGATGCAGAAAAATATAATAAAACATGATCTATCTCTTGGAAAAAAAAAATCCTCTCATGTTATTAATAGAAAAATTTCTATCATCTCTTATTTTTGAGCAATTTCTCTGAGGATGTTTGTGAGGGTTAGTTAACGCCCAAATGTGATATATGACCTTATTTTTGTGTATTTCATGGAGTTGGGGATTTGTGCTTAATGAAGGTTTTTTGTTGTCTCTGCACTATGAAATATGTAGAATCCTTTGCATTTATCCTATCCTTCTTTTCTGTAACTTGTTATCCACTGGCTTCATTACAACCTATTTAAAGATCTTATGATTTTCAGTAATACCTTCAGGTAGAGTGGAGAAAGTACCGAAGGGATAGTATAAAACTGACAGTTCTTTGATTAGGACTGGGGTGTTTTTCTTTTTGAAATTTGTGAGACAACTTTTCGATGCATGAATAGAGCAGTGAGCTGCTAATATAGGATAGACTCATACACATGAGTTAATTGTTTGAGATGTATATTAGCTTAAAAATGACTAAAGATTTGATGTGGTACTTGTGTAAAGTTGAAACTATACAAATATTTCATTATTCTATCTGAAAAAAAAAAAAAAAGCTAAATGTTAGGTTTAGATAGTTTAGGATAAGTTTAGTTAGGTTGGAGTTACTCTAGTTGATTAGTCTTAGTTTAGCTTTACTCGAGGACAAGTAAAGTTTGAGTGTGAGGGTATTTGATAGGTGTCAATTTTATGCCTATATTGCTAGAAATTGATCTAACACTTAGGAAAAACATACATAGATAAATTCAATGGAAACTACAACACTTCATGAATACAGTGGAAAAATTAACAGATTTAGGTTTTAAAATTGTTTACATGAAAATACAATTTTCATAACTATAGAACATGTATATATCAAATATAAGATCATGTATAATATAAATCAAATCTAGATGCATAAATCATAGAGAGGAGATTTTTGCGTTTACCTCTTGATACATGCTCCATCTTGATATCCTCATTAATAGTGATCAAACCTCCAACCCTAAATTTTCTTATATATTCTCTGGCTCTTGGAAGATGAACCTAGTGAGTACCAAGTTAAATCATTCGTTGTAGAACAATCAAGAATACCTTCTTGATTTTATGGACACAGTTGCTTAAGATGAGTACGTGAGATTTCTAGAAAGTCATTTTCTTCTCTCCGAGATGAGTGTGGCTGAATTACACAGTGACTATTGTTAACTGTGCTGGTTCACTCTCTTTCTCTGCCTCTTTCACGTGTGAGACTAGTAAAAGAGTGTAGTTTTTTCTCTTATATTCCTTATATATATGAGGTCCAAAACTGCTAAGCCTAGTCCAGGATTGGACTTATTCTCTAATTTGGCTTTTAGGTGTATTTTTTTTAAGGTATCATCTAGGTCCACATTCTTTCCCTAATATTATCACTTAGATCCTCATTCTTTTTTTTTCGTATCTTTTAACTCCTCAAACTTTCAGTTTTGCAATATATTAGTCCTTTTCTGCATTTTCTGTTAAAATTGATTGTGAAATCACTCATGTTCAAGTTGGCTGGGTATTGGACATAATAAAATTAAGAAAATTCATAATTAGCCAAATTTTTAACAAAAAAAATAAAAGTAAAAAACTAATGAAAAATAAAGAGAATCCAAAGAAATCAAGAGAAAATTATGTCAAGCTTGAACCCATTATTGATCTCTAAGGAAATCAAAGACTAAAGGGCACTACCCATAGATTTGAATCAAAGTCGAGATTGGAAAAGGAAACCCAAGCATGGATCGTGCTCTATGGAGGTGTTCTAGATCTCACTAACAATGGAGAGAGAGAGAGAGAGAGAGAGAGAGAGAGAGAGAGAGAGAGAGAGGAAGTCAAGTGTGGCGGTATTCTTCAATCTGGCTTCGAAAGGAAGGAGCAAGGGAACAATAGGGAGCATAGGTAATACAACATCATTGTTGAGAAATTAGGATTTCAATCTTACTCAATCTTATTTTGAAGATAACAAACATTTGATTTAGTACTAATGATTTTATTTAAGTATGTAGTGAAATGGTTTTAAAGTTCTAACTCAAGTTGATCAAGGAACTAAGCGTGAATATGGATGCATATTAGACCGATTAGAATCAAGCATAAAGATGGATAATTAAGATATAAAATCTTGCTTAGATAGGGTATATTTCATACTTAGTCTTGTATTTGATTTAGTTTATTGCATATAGATTCTCTTTGTATTGGCTCATGCTTTTAAAAGAGTTTTTAAACTATCTTAATCCAAAAACTGTTATTTTATTTTAGAAGTTTGAAAATAGAAAATAATGATTTATTTAAGTAGGTAAAATATTCTTTAACACATGATTTCATAAGTTTAACTAAGTTGTAAATATATTTGAAATCATAATTATTCGAAATAAGCTAAAAGAAGATTTTCTATTTGCAAACTAGAATATGTTTTGGAATTAACACTTTCAAAATTATTATTAAATATCTTTGTGAAACTAAAACATGTCTGCAATAGCCAAAATATTCTTTGCAAATTGATTTTCAATGTTTTAAAAAGTGTTAAGTTTAAAAGTCAGAATTTGAAAAATGCCATAATACATCAGAATTTGGAAAATGGCCAAAAAGCTGTCAGAATTTGGAAAAATGCTAAAAAGCAGTCAAAAACTAAAAGTTTTAGATAGACTAAAATTAACAACAGGCACACCAGAAATCTCATCTGGTAGATGGAAAATATAATCAGGTAGACCTAAAACTTCGTCTAGACCAATATGACCGTTAGATTTCGACCGCTGCAGCCGCACTTCCAACGACTAGCTTTTCAGAGTCTATTGGAAACTTGATCGGTCTATTGGAAACTTGATCGGTCTATTGAAAACTCCAGAGATTGTGTCAAATAGTCAAGAATGGCTAGCTTTCTCAAGAACTTAAAAGTAGAAGCTATTTTAAGACTTGAAAAATACTTTACATGAACCAAAATTGTTATCTAAATACTTTCAACGTGCAAAAGCCTATTTTTATATTGAATTAACTTTCAAATCATATTGAGTCAATCTTAGAGCATCTATTGTGCATTGTTCTCAAATCTCCTAAGCCAAAAATTGTATTTATTAATTTTGAGAGGAGAGTTCTTAAGTGAGTTCACTCTTGATTATTGACAAAACATTGAGTGTGAGGTGAGGTTGGTACCGGATTCATAAATAACTTGATATAGGTGAGGCTGTTACCGAGGTCTACACAACTCATATATAGGTAAGGTTGCCATCGGAGTCTAAACAACTCGAGTGTAGATGATGTTGCCACGGTAGTCTAAACAGCTCATAAGTTCGTGAGGTTGGCACCATTGTCTAAACAATCTGTGTAGGTGAGGTTGGTACTGGAGTCTAAATAATTTGAGGATAGGCGTAATAGAGCCAGAGTCAAGACTATTGTAAAAAAGTTGGGTGAACTTAAGAAGAATTCACTCTGTTTGTAAAAAGGTCGGTCAAGTCCAAAATCTTGATCTGAATAATGGAAAGCTCAAAACAAGTTACCAAGAGCCGGGAATATAGGCAAATCGTCATGTTTGTCGAATCTCACAAAATTGAGTTTGTATTTTCTCTATCCCTACACTCTTTAATTTATTGCAAGCTATTTGATTGAGTGTTTGATAGAGAGTATCATTAATATACTTGATATTATTGCTATAAGCTTCGTATTATTGTTTGTTTAGTTTCAAAGTTTAAGATAGTGATCTATGGCTTTACAAAGTTGAAAAGTTTCTTAAAAAGTTTTAAAACCCGATTCATTCCCCTCTTAGGTTGTCAATCTTGGGCTAACAATTGGTATTAGAGCTTGGTGCTCAATTTTAAGGACTTAACCTTCTTGAGATAACTAACCCAATCAATTTTCAAAATGTTCCAAATGAGGGGTTTTTAACTAGACCACTATTTTTCAATAGTATTGACTATAATCTTTAGAAAATTAAAATGCTTAAATTTCTTAAATTTATAGGTGATGATTTATTGAATATTGTTGCTTAAGGTCCATAAATTCCTTGGGAAATTATTGATAACAAATTTGTTGAAAAAGAATTTTATGAAATTGATGGTAATGATAAAATCTTCGTTTCCAAAAATGGATGTGCTTTGCATTATTTGTTATGTAGTCTAAATATAAATATTTATAATAGTGCACAAATGGCTACTAATGCCCATGAAATATGAAAAATGCTTGAAAGCTCACATTAAAACACAAGTCAAATTAAAAATAAAAAATAAAATTAGTATGCTTGTGCATGACTATGAGTTATTTGAAATGAAAAGTGATGACTCTATTGCTCAAATATTTATTAGATTTACTAACATCACTAATGATCTTCATGCTCTTAGAAAAACTTATAGAAAAATTGAAATGGTAAGAAATCTAAAAATCTTAACAAAAGCATATCAAAAGAAGGTGATTGCTATCCAAGAAGAGAAAGATGTCACCGATCTTCCTCTAGAAGAACTTATCAAATTTCTTTTTTCTCGTGAGATCATGATGATCAATAACAAAAATAAAGATAGAAAAGAAGAAAAGCAAATAAAGGCCACATGGGTTGATAATGGCAACGATGAATTAAATGAAGAAATTCAAGAAGAAATCACCAACATGTGCTATATGGCAATTAAGGATGAGGTAAAATTACTTGACTCCAATGATGATTTTCTTAAAGATAGTGATGATAGTAGTGATGATGATAGTGATAGTGATTTATCTTGTAAGGAGTTATTAAACGATTTCAACAATTTACATACAAATTATGAAAAATAATATGTTTCTTTAAATGACAAAATTTTTGATTTGACAAACATTGTCCACAAGTTTACAAATGGAAAGAAAAATTTTGGTTTAATGGTGGGTAGATAAATGTGTATTTTTGACAATGGAGGTATAGGGTACAAGACATTCATAAAGCAAAAGTATTTCAAAAATTATTTTGTCAAAGCAACATCTAGTGGTGACTCAAATTATGTATGCAATTATTATAATCAAGATGGATATACAAGTTTTTCATGCTCTATCAAGAAAAATGCATATTTTGGTGTCAAACAAGAATGGATGCCAAATAATTCAAAGACTAACTCCCAAAGACCCAAAGTTATATGGGTATCAAAAATCCAAATTTGAATCTACGTTATAAAAACAAGCTAGAAAATGATTACTCTAAGAACTTGACCGATGACTTCACAAAGCTCTCAACTTTCACAGAGAAATGATGGTGGATATTTCATTTACTGAGATAACACAAAAAAATAAGATCATGTCGACAATAATTCTTTTCCTATCTTAAAAAATGTCTTGCAAGATCTAATTTGAATAATATTTATCAATTATGTGATTAGGTTATTGAGTTTTATTTTACTTTTTTAAATGCTCAATTTGAAAATTTGAACAAATGAGATTATAATTTTGATAAAAAATATATTTTTTTATTGTAAAAAATTTTTCAAGTTAAGGTAAATATATTTGACAAAAAAAAAAAGAACCGGTATACTGGAAATTCGGTCCGGTATACCAAAAAATCTATCTAAAAAGGCAAAACTCTCTGCCAATATCGGCCGGCCGGAAAGTCATTTTTAGCCTACCGCCTGCGCGATTCCATCCAGTTATTTAAGCATTTTTAATTCCTTTTGGCTATATTTCTTGCTCCCCCTCTAACGAAACTTTTTGGTAATATAGGAACAATTTCAAATCTTTACCAGAGGATTTCTGTTATGGTTTACCTAGTCTAATTTTTGAAAATGACAAGATTTGTAAAGTATATTACTTTGGAATGCAAATATTATGCCCTTGAGGTAGTTGATAATCATTTTTCAAATGATTTACATGGTTTTATTTATTAGTTTCAAAATGGCTATGTCGAATGCAAATGTTTTACTACAATATTTTTAGGCCAAATTCGTCAACACAATTTGTTAAACCGGGTGTCGATTAAACTTATTGTAAGTTTTAAAATGATCAAAAACCTAATATTGGTTATTTTGGAGTATTTGGATCCAAATACTTTTTTTTTTTAAAACAACAAAGACAACTTGAAAATTTTGATTCAAAATCCAATGTTGGAACGTTTCTTGGTTACTCTACTGTAAGTAATGTATAAAGATCATTTTCAAAAAAAAAAAAAGAACTAAGTAGTAGATGAATCTATATATATGCTATCTGAAACTAATGACTCCTCTAAGAAGAAAAGCATAGATGATATTGTTGTAGATATAGAATAAAGCTTGAATGATTAGATCTTAACGACAAATTGAAGATGATGAATAAGTTCAACCTTAACACCAAGAAGATGAAACGATTTTAGAATGTTGAAATCTATATCAAGCAATCAAAGTATGTCTTCTTAAAAAATGTTTTGAGTTCGATCACTTAAAGCTGATGAAGATATTGAAAGAAATAAATTTGGTGTATGGTTATTTTTAAATGAATTATTATGAGCCTAAATTTGATTTGCATATTAATTACTCATATATGATTCAAATTGCTTGCACAATCCATATTGGTTAAACTCCTATATTTATGCAAATGCCTGATAATTTTTACATGATAAACACCGTGTATATTAATTGAATTTTTTATTATCTATATTGGCTATACATTTTAACTCAAAATGATATATTATTTTCAATGTTTATATTTTGTAACTTTGTCATTTTGAATATTTATGTATGATTCTTCATCCTATAACATTTAGATGAACAAATTTTGTTGACGAATATCACATATGAGATTCTCATTACTTGACTTGGATTGACATTCTTTAACCTTCAATGATAGTTTAGACTCTATATTAAGATTTTATTATCAATGAAGCCTTGTCTTAAATGTTTCTCTTATCTTTGATGTCTTATGCTTAAGATTCTTTCATTTGGTATTGATATCTCCCATATATGAATGATCTTTTCTCACTTTGGTTATTTACATTTTGATCATGATTCATAGATTGAGGGGGAGCATATTTATGATTTATTTGTGCTAAATGATCATATACCTTTTAAATGCATTATTTTTGATATGTTATCTATAGTTTTACGAAAATGAAGGAAGAGAAATTATTTCATTATTGTGCTAATATGACTTTGGATTTCTCCCATACTTTATGATGATTATACTTGGAGAAATATTTTTATTTTCAACAAGTAAAATATTAAGATTTAGAGTTTTCATGATCTTGATTTAATGCAACTTCTCTATTTTGAATATACTATAGTTGTCATACTTAATATTAATAGAGGAAGTTTTGCTAAAAAGTAAAAAGAATGCTCTTATCTTCACTTTATGATCATATTGTTATTCAATTTTGTGTTTGATATTATTATTCTTATTTTGAAGATTGTTTAATTCTTGATTCCTCCCTATTTCTTTATTGTTTAACTTGTCATACTATTTTTCACATTGGAATTGTTTGTGCATTGCTCTTTCGTATACTTTTGTCATGAATTCAAATGAAGAGAATAATATAGTAAATTAATATGGGAAGAATCTTATTTTAAAGGGGTTAGATTAGTCTTATAAGATATCTTGTTTGAAAAGTTGTTTTTATCTTTTTAATGATGTCAAAAAGGGGAGAATAATGATGATTTATGAATATAAAGAGAAAAAGATTTATTTATGAGTATGCATAATTTAATAGGAAGAACTTTATTTAGCATGCATTCTTTTTATCTTTTTTTATAATATGCTAATGATGCTTAATTGAGTTAAAAAAGGGGAGCAAGTCATTTTTACTTTGTCAAGCATATTTTGAGGTATAGCATGAAATATGGTAAGGAATAAGGTAAACTTGTAAAATTTCATATTTTCGAATCCTTGTTGCATATATTTTTTTATCTCATAAATCAATATTTGTCATCATCAAAAAAGGGGAGATTGTTGAGAAATTAGGATTTCAATCTTACTCAATCTTATTTTGAAGATAACAAACATTTGATTTAGTATTAATGATTTAACTTAAGTATATAGTAAAATGGTTTTACTAACTCAGGTTGATCAAGGAATTAAGCTTGAAGATGGATGCATATTGGACCGATTAAAATCAAGCTTGAAGATGAACAGTAAAGATACAAGACCTTGCTTAGATAGGATATATTTCATACTCAGTCTTGTATTTGATTTAGTCCATTGCATAGAAATTCTCTTTGCATTGGCTCATGTTTTCAAAAGAGTTTTCAAACTATCTTAATCTTAAAAAGGTTATTTTATTTTAGAAGTTTGAAAATAAAAAATAATAATTTATTTAAATGGGCAAAATATTCTTTAACACATGATTTCATAAGTTTAAATAAGTTACAAATATATTTGAAATCATGATTATTTGAAATAGGCTAAAAGAATATTTACTATTTGCAAACTAGAATATATTTTAGAATTAACACTTTCAAAATTATTAGTAAATATCTTTGTAAAACTAAAACAAGTCTGCAATAGCTAAAATATTCTTTGCAAATTGATTTTTAATGTTTTGAAAAATGATTAAAATAAGTTTAGAAGTTAGAATTTGAAAAACGCCAAAATCTGTCAGAATTTGGAAAAATACCAAAAAGTTGTCATAACTGAAAATTTTAGGTAGACGGGAAATAATAACCGAGAGACCGAAAATCTTGTCCTGTAGACTGTAGACTTCGTCTAGGTCAATATGACCATTAGATTTCGACTGTTGCAGCCGCACTTCCAACGACTAGTTTTTGAGCATCTACCGGAAATATGATCGGTCTATAGAAAACTCCAGAGATTGTGCCAAATGGTCAAAAATAGCTAATTTTCTCAAGGATTTATAATAAAGCAATTTTAAGACTTGAAAAAGATTTTGCATTAACCGAAATTGTTATCTAACTACTTTCAAAGCGCAAAAGCCTATTTTTATATTGAATTAACTTTCAAATCATATTGAGCCAATTTTAGAGTATCCATTGTGTATTATTCTTAAATCTCCTAAGTCAAAACTTGTATTTATTAGTTTTGAGAGTAGAGTTCTTAAGTATATTAACTCTTAATTATTGAAAAACCATTGAGTGTGAGGTGAGGTTGGCACTGGATTCATAAACAACCCAATATCGATGAGGTTCCCACCAAAGTCTAAACAATAGGTACATAGGTGAGGTTGCTATCAGATTCTAAACAACCTAACTATAGGTGAGGTTCTCACAAGAGTCTAAACAACTCGTGAGTTGGTGAGGTTAGCTCCATTGTCTAAACAATCCGTGTAGGTGAGGTTAGCACCGGAGTCTAAACAATTTGAGGATAGGCATGATAGAACCGGAGTCAAGACTATTGTAAAAAGATTAGGTGAGCCTAAAAAGAATTCACTCTGTTTGTAAAAAGATCGATCAAGCCCAAAATCGTAATCCAAATAGTGGAAAGCTCAAAGCAAGTTGCCACGAGCTGGGGATGTAGACAAATCATCGTATTTGTCCAACCTCGTAAAGACCGAATTTGTATTTTTTCTACCCCTACACTCTTTACTTTATTACAAACTATTTGATTAAGTGTTTGATATATAGTATGATTAATATACTTAATATTATTGCTATATATTTGGTATTATTGCTTGTTTAGCTTTAAAGTTTAAAAATAGTGATTTATGGTTTTATATAGTTGAAAAGTTTCTTAAAAGTTTTAAAATCCAATTCACCCCTATTGGGTTGTCAATCTAAGGCCAACAATCATTTATGGCTACTTTGAGCCAGATTTCTCGCATCTCAGGTGGAGAAAGTGAGTAGATGATTTTTTTTTGTTTTGTGGGAAAATGCTTGTTTAATTGTTTGTTTTATGGGAAATTTCAGATTATTATTGCAAAATGTTCTTATTTTCTTTTTCCTACCACGATTTTTGGGGGAAAAGGATTATTTATTGGAGTGGCAGCAATCCAAATCGACTGGGAAAAAAAAAATATGTACAAAGGTAAAAGGGACAGGTCTCCAATTTTTCTTCTTCTTTTACTTTTTCATTTAAAGGTAATATATACGTATATTTGCACTCCAATTCTTTTGCTGGATCATAGGAATTTATTAGGAATTATTTTTAGTATTTTCTTGCGTATGGTAAATAAGAAAGGAAATAAATAATTATTAAATCCATGGACATTGATATTTACGTTATTGATTTATTTTCTCTTAATCTAAGCTTTTGATAGATTTCTTTCTTCTTGATGATGGAATATTTGAACAATTTTAATTTTAGGTACGACAATTTTAATCTTCAAATCAGTTCTTTTAATTTCATGGTTGTGGATATATTTTATTGAGTTCGTATTCTTTATTTTCTTTTTAATACGTTAGTTTTTAAATTTTTTTTCTTCCTAAAAGTTTTGGCCAACTACACATGTCCGTAATTTTATTAACTAATACCAGGTGAATTAAACTTTCAAGGTCAATTCTAACGGAATAAAGAAAAGGACTAATATATTGCAAAACTGAAAGTTTGAGGAATCAAAAGATACAAAAACAACATAATGGGGATCTAAGTGATACATCGGGAAAAGAAAGGGGACCCCAGATGATATTTTCCCTTTTTATGAATATGTCCAACTCATGTAACTTAATTATAAAAATACCAACTTTCATGTAAAATTATTATTTTACACAGTTTCATAAAACTAATTTCAGGAATATCACTAACCAAATGATAATCATTATTGAGCTAGACAAGGAACTTGGGGGATCCAAATAACTTAAGCTCCAATAGTACGATAAATACATAATAACTCTTATTATGGTATTTATTTAATTACTATTAGTAAAAAAGATACTTTACTAAAGACCCGCACTCTTAGGTTAAATGTCATACATCTTAGAGAAATTTGCACCCAGTACCCGTTTTTATAACTTATTTTCATAAATACCTGTTTTTATTTTTTTTTTCAAAAATACCAGTTTTTAAGGTACACATTTCATATACAAAATATAAGTAGTATACATTTACAATGTAAATTTTTACCCATGTGGTACACATTTCATGTATAAATAGGAATTGTATACATTTACCATGTACATATTTATTGTAATTTATATTTTTTATTATAAATTTGATCTATGGTATACATAATTTTTAGTGTAATTTTTATTCATGAAATGTGTATCACGGTATATATTTGATGTATAAGATGTATACCACGGTATACATTTCATATGTAAAACACTGGTGGTCTACCTTTCTAACAAAATGGGTATAAAAATAGCTATACATGAAATAAAAATAAAAAAAAAAAGGTATTTATGAAAATACGGTTTTAAAAACGGGTATTTATGAACTTTTTCCTACCTTTTATAGAGATTTAATCAATGAACCTTGACTAACCGATCCATCTAGTTTATTTTATACCATATGTAAAATTCCTACACAATGTCGTAGATGGATAGGTAAAATTATCAGAATACACGTCCAACACATATTTTCTTTTAAGTTATCGGCTTCCTGTTGATTAGAACATAAAAGTCTAAATTGAACTTACACACTCTTGTGCAAGTGCACATAGTCACAAGTAATATAAAATGAAGTTAGAGTGTCAAACCCACGAGAAATTATTACTATGTCTATGCTAAGTACTCAAAATTGGTCAATCCTAATTTTATCCAGACAAACAATAATTAAATATAATTAAAAAAATGCAAGAAAGCAAATGAAATAAAAGAAAATGCAAGAAAATAAAAGTCTAAATTTATTAATTCTCTAAACCCTCTCTTGTGTTAATTGCAAGCTCACGACTGTTGCTGTACGACAATTTTTTAGCGCCACAGTGCTAGCACGTGATCTGGCCTTTTTTGGCAAGATTTGATCTAGCTGCCAAGGAGGTATTTAGGGGATATTTTGGGATCTGAGAGAGACATATTAGGGACTATTTTTCAGAGCTTTGGCAGCTATTCTTTTGGAACAAGAAGAATGAAGAGCATGTGAAGAGATTCTTACCAAAACCAGAAAGAGTTCTTTTTCTCATTTTTTATTCTCTTGATGTTGACGTTTGTTAGATTTTGTTTGTTCTTTTCTATGATGTACTAAGCTTTTTGTCTAGATGAATGATGTCACTTGACTTGAACATATATCTTGATTCTCAATTCTAAGTTTATGAACAATTCCATTGGTTATTTATGCTACTCTTGTTTTTATTGCTCTCAATTGATTGGCCACTTTTGGGATGATATTGATTCTGGAATTCTTACTTGAGAAAGGAAAATTGTGCAATTGATTTGAGAGTGACATAACCTAGGATTGAATAATGTTTGAGAAAACTTATTTAACCATTGAAACTTGTAAAAGAACTAGTAGGCTTAATAAACTTTTGTTCCTCAATTTTGAATGAAAAATTGAGATTAGGAATTAAAAGAAATTTTCTTTTAACACTTAAAAAAGGTAGTAGAAATACCATAGAGTTCTAGCTTATAATCACATAGAAATTGGATTAGAATTGAATTGTTAATTGAAAGATATGGGGATAGTTAAGTGAAATCAAACCTCTAGAATTTTTATCATATTATTATTTTCTACCATAATCTATTCTTTTATAGCTAATATTTAATTTTTAAGTTAGTAATTTCAATTTTACATTGATCATTCAGTCTTCGTTATTTAATTGAATTCTCTAGATAAAATTAGGATTACCGAATTGGGGTACTTAGTAAGATTCAAATTCATTCTCCATGGATACGACAACCTTATTTACCATTTACTACAAAACTTGACACCATATACTTGCGGCATAATTTACGTATATACAGTAATAAATATACTAATTAAACAATTAAAATAAAATAAACTAAATAATAAAATAAAATTGATTTATTTGAGAAGAACTTAGCAAAAATTAAAGAAATTAAGCACAAAAATAATTCTATTTTGTAGAGTTACCACTTTCTGTCAAAGAAAAATATTGTCGATAATTTTGTTCTCAATAGTCATTTAGACAAAATTATCAATCATTCACAAAGTGAATACTAAGATCTTAGATTTAATTATTCTATGAGTCTTGAAAGAATCTAAAGTGGATTTAATATAGTGTATAGTATCCTTAATAATTTGGTGTTCTTGTTAATTCATAAATCGTAATCTCTAATATGTCAGAGTTCGCCTCGAACTTCATAGAGGCTAGTCTTTTAACAAATTTAAAAGCTATAACCCATGAAAGCAAGTCTAACCAAATACGAAGAATTAAGATCTACATACTTCGAGCTAGTTTGTGTTAGCCCAAGATTGACTACCCAAGAGGGGGGGTGAATTAGATTTTAAAACTTTTTAAGAAACTTTTCAACTATGTAAAACCATTGACCACTATTTTGAAATTTATAAGCTAAATAAACAATAATACCAAACATATAACAATAATGCCAAGTAAAATAAGCACAATAAACACCAAATACATAATCAAATAGTTTGCATTAATGTAAAGAGTATAGAGATAGAGAAAATACAGACTCGATTTTTTACGAGGTTTGACAAATACGATGGTTTGCCTACTTCCCCAGCCCTTGGCAACTTGCTTTGAGCTTCCACTATTCGGATCAAGATTGTGAGCTTGACTGACCCTTGTACAAACAGAGTGAATTCTTCCTAGGCTCACCCAACCTTTATAATAGTCTTGAATCCGGCTCTATCACGCCTAACTACAGATTGTTTTGACTCCGATGACAACCTCACCTACATGGATTGTTTAAACAATTGTGCCAATCTCACCAATTCACAGATAGTTTAGACTATAGTGACAATCTCACCTACACTCAGATTGTTTAGACTCCAGTGACAACCTCACCTAAATCTGATTGTTTTGACTCCGGTGGTAACTTTACCTATACACGGATTGTTTATGACTCCGGTGCTAATCTCACTAGATACTCAATCATTTTTCAATATAAGAGAGAACACACTAAAAAACTCTTGTCACAAAAGTAATAAATACAATTTTGGCTTAGGAGATTTGAGAATAATGCACAATGGATAATCTAAGATTGACTCAATATGATTTTAAAGTTAATTCAATGTAAGAATAGGCTTTTGTACTTTGAATGTAGTTGGATAACATTTAATTTTATGCAAAGTCTTTTTCAAGTCTTAAAATAGCTTCTATTTATAAGCTTGTATCAAAACTAGCTATTTATAACCGTTAGACACAGTTTCTGCCATTTTCGGTAGACCGAAAAGTATTTATCGGCAGACCGAAAAGGATTTATCGATAGACCGAAAATACTAGCTGTTGGTAATGCTTTGGCAACGGTTATATTTTAACGGATATATTTTTCCCGCTGCCATTTTCGGTGGAGCAAAAAACTTACTTATTTTGGCCATTTCAGCATTTGGCTATTTCTCAGATTTTGACAGCTTTTGGCATTTTTCAAACACTGACGTCTAAACTTATTTTAAACGCTTTAAAAACATTGGAAATCAATTTGAAAAGAATATTTTGGCTATTACAAACTTGCTTTAGTTTCACAAAGACATTTAACAATAATTTATAAAGTGTTCATACCAAAACAAATTTTAGTTTAAAAATAGAAAATCTCTTTTAAACCTATGTCATATAATCATGATTTTAAATATATTTATAATTTATTTAAACTTAATAAATAATGTTTTAAAAAATATTTTGTCTATCTAAAGAAATCATTGTTTTCTATTTTCAAACTTCTATGATAAAATAATCATTTTAAGCTTAAGATAGTTTTAATACTCTTTTGAAAGCATGAGTCAATACAAAGAGAATTTATGTGCAACGAACTAAATTATATACAAGACTAAATATAAAATATACCCTATCTAAGTATGGTCTTGTATCTTGATTATCCATCTTGAAGTTTGATTCTAATAAGTCCAATATGCATCCATCTTCAAGCTTGATTCCTTGATCAACTTGAGCTAGAACTTTTAAAGCTATTTCACTACACACTCAAGTTAAATCATTAGTACTAAATCAAATGTTTGTTATCTTCAAAATAAGAGTGAGTAAGATTTAAATCTTAATTTCTCAACAATCTCCTTCTTTTTGATGATGACAAACGTTAAGTTATGAGATAAAGAAAGTATGCAATATGGATATGAAATTATACAATTTGACAAATTTACCTTAATCCTTGCTATATTTTAAGCACGATCTCCAAATATGCTTGAGAAAGTAAACGGGACTTGCTTCTCATTTTTAACTCAATTAAACATCATAAGCATATTATGAGAAAATTAAAAATGTGTGCTAAACAAAGTTCTCTCCCTTAAAATATGCATACTCATAAATAAATCTTATTCTCCGTGTATTCCTAAATCAACATTATTCTCTCCCTTTTGACATCATTAAAAAGATAAAAACAAATTTGAAACTATATATCTCATTAAAATCAATCTATCCCTTTGAAAAAAGATTCTCCCTATATTAATTTACGATATTACTCTCTCCATTTAAATTCATGACAAAAATATATAGAAGAGTAATACACAAACAATTTTCTCCCAATGTGAAAAATAATAAGACAAGTTAAAACAATAAGGAGATAGGGAGAAATCAAGAATTGCACAATATTAAAAATAAGAATAACACTATCAAACATAAGATTAAACGACAATATGATGACAACGAGTATGAAAAGTATAGCATATTCCATGTAGAGAAGTTTCATCACATCAAGATCATGAAAGCTCTAAATCTTAATATTTCACTTGTTAAAAATATATTTCTTCAAGTATAATAATCACAAAGTATAAGAGAAATTCAAATTATTAAAGAACAATAATGACATAATTTCTTTTTCTTTATTTCCATCTAACTATAAAGAGCATATCACAATTTATGGAAAATGATAACGACAAATCTAGCATAAGCAAATCAAAAACATGCTCTCCCTCAAAATATGCTTAATAAAAAGGAATTTAAAATCCCCTTTTATTTGTTAAACTTGTAAAGGGTGTATATTTTGAAAAACTATGCTAATAGATACCAATTGTATTGAAGAAATAGAATGACCAAGTTTGATACCAATTAGCTCAAATAATAAATCAAGCAATTAGCAAATTCAAATAATCAAAGCACATTCTTCTCCCCTTTTTGATATCATCAAAACGTCGCATAAACATGAAGGATAAGATAGATACCAATTAACAAATACGAAGTAAAAATATGAATAAGCAACCAATAACAAGTATCCAATCTAAACATGACATATTATCAAGGTTTAAACAATCATAAGAAAAAGATGTTCAAAAAAGACAAAGCATAACAAAGCATGTCTTGAAAGCTAATAAGAACCTTATATGTGATATTCATCAACAATTTGTTCTCATAAAGTTATAGGAATAACAATAATATGCAAATGTTCAATGACAAAGATACAATATATAAACATTGAATTCAAATAACATATTATTTTGAGTTCAAATACATCACCAATATAGATAAAATATTTCAATTAATTATGCATGGTATTTGTCATATAAAAATTATCAAGCATTTGCACAAATATAAGAATTTAAACAATATGTAATGTACAATCCATTTGAATCATATATGAGCAATTAATATATTAGTCAAAATTAAGTTCATAAATAAAATTTCTAATAAAGTCAAAGAAATGATAGCGAATATGTGGAAAAACCTTAAATTGGCACAAAAACTCGAAAAATTAGTCGACCGAAAATCTGTTTTTCTAATAGAGAGAATGAGAAATCTAGAGCACTTTTTCGGTAGACCTGCCAGATTTTCGATCTGCCAAATCCCCTGTTCCAGCAGTGTTTCAAAAGATTTTGTTTGAAAAATGATAAAAACGATTAAACCAAAAATTAGAACAATGAAAATTCATCATTTTGATAAGCATAGAAATATTTTTGAAGGTTTGAGCGAAACAAATAATATTTAAATAAAACAACTCAAGACACTTCATCATAATCAACCATACTAAATTTTTTATTTCAATGTCTTCATAGGCTTTAAATACTCGAGCTCAAATTTTTAAGAAGACATACCTTGATTGGTTGATGAAGATTCTATCCTTCCAAAGCTCTTCATCTTCTTTGTGTTGAGGTTGGACTGATTTGTCGTTAAGCTCCAACCGTTCAAGCTTAATACTATACGTACAACAATATTATCTATGTTTTTTTCCTTGGAGGAGTCATTAGTTTCATTAAATATCACATGCATAGATCCATCTACTACTTAATTCTTTTATTGAAATACTCTTTTTATGTATTACTAGTAGTAGAGTAACTAAGAAAAGTTCCAACAATGGATTTTGAATCAATATTTTCAAGTTGTCTTCGGTGTTTTAAAAAAAAAAAGTATTTGCATCTAAAGACTCTAAAATAACCAATATTGGATTTTTGATTATTGCAAAACTTATAATGGCATTTTATTCAAAATAAGTTTAATTAACACCCAGTTTAAAATATCACAAATAGTGTTAACAACTTTGGCTAAAAGTATTTTAGTAAAACATTTGCATTCAACATGGTCAAGGACTTTTTAAAACAAAACAAAATTTATCTTGACTTGAAAACTTTTTCACAATAATAAAAATATAATTTTTTTAATCAAAACATATAATCTCATTTGTTCAAAAATTTAAAATAAAATATTTGAAAGGTTAAAAGAAAAACTCCATCACTCTAATCACAAAGTTGAAAAATATTAAGCATGTTATTTTTCTAGCAAGATATTCTCAAAGATAGGTAAAGAATTGTTACCAATATTACTTCTGCCAATGATCTTGCTTTTTGTATTGTCTCCAAAAATAAAATATCCACCATCATTTCTTTGTGAAGGTTAAGAACTTGGTAAGTTCATTGGTTTTGTTCTTGGAGCAACCATTTTCTTGCCTGTTCCTAAAACAAAGGTTTAAATATGGATTTTTGGTACCCATATAAATTTAGGTCCTTGGAGGTTAAGTCTTTGAATTCTTTCGTACCCATTCTTGTTTGACACCAAAATATATATTTTTATTGAAGGAACATGAAAAGCATGTATTTCCATCTTGATTACAAAAATTACATACATACTTTGAATCACTACTAGATGTTGCTTTGATAAAATAATTTTTGAGATACTTTTGTTTTATAAAAAGTTTGTATCCTATACCTCCTTTGTCAAAAACACATCTTTGTCCACAAGCATTAAATCAAAATTCTTCTTTATATTTGTGAACTTGTGGACAATGTTTGTCAAATCGAAAATTTTATCAATTAAAGAAACATTTCATTTTTCAAATTTCCACAAATATCACAAGATAATTTTGTTTCTTTTTCGTTTGCGAATTCATCAATCTTTTTTGACAAACTAAAAATTTTCTTTTCAAGAGCATTATTTTTCAAAATGAGTTTTTCATAATTTCTATGCAAATTACTGAAATCATTTAATAAATTACTAAAATCATTTAATAACTCCTTATAAGATAGATCATTATCACTATCATCGTCACTACTATCATCACCATCATCAAGAAAATCATCATTGGGGTCAAGCGATTTTACCTCATCCTCAATTACCATGAAGCACATGTTGTCATCTTGAACTTCTTCATTGCGTTTTTCATCAAGATCTCATGTGTCATGAGTGAACCCATGAGTTCTTCTAGAGGAAGTTTGGTGAGATCCTTTGCTTCTTGAATTGCCACTACTTTGCTTCTATATGCTCTAGGAAGACAACTAAACACTTTGTTCACCAAATCAATGTTAGAGAACAATTTTTCAAAAGCATTAAGAGAATTAATAATAATCACTACAGTAAAACGCATTTTTCTCGGCAAAATTTTTCGTCGAACAAAATAAATATTTCGTTGACCAAACCCTTTCTCGACGAAATTTTTTCGTCAGACATTCGTCGAGATATCGCCGTCGAGGAATATATTCCACGACGAAATGTTGATATCGACGAAACTTTGGCTAATTTTGTCGACGAAACGGTTCGTCGAAAATAATTTTAATTTGGTCGATAATAGTGTGTACTGAATGTATTTTTAGATGACCAAATAACATTTGTCGACGAAAACCATTTAATCATTTAATTTATTTTCGTCGAAAATTCATTTTTTTTTTTAAAAATAATATTTTTTAAAACAATTATTTTAATTTTTTAAAAAACAAATATTAATCACCTGCAAATATTTTTGGTCAATTAATAGTCTTTTTTGTCCACTAGTCAAATTTTTTGTGTTAACTTGGAAGTAGTTTAATATCACAGTATTTGTTATTGTAACAATTATAATAAACATTTCATAGGATTGTAACAGAAAATTAGCACATTATATAATAATTCATAAAACATAAATTTAAAAACCATAACATATTAAATAGACCATTGTATCTCAAAAACATCCAGACTTCACAGTACTCAAAATATCCTAAGTGTTGCTTAATACCTCAAAATATCCGAAGTAATTTAAAATATCTTAAAAGTTAGTATAGTAAAACATATCTAGAATACTTAGTTAAAGACATAAGAAATCCTAAAGCCTACACATCTAGAGGAGTGTTTGGTGGCGAATTGGTGGAATCATCATCATCTTCATTAGTGAAGTCAGGAAACCTAGTCTTTATAAAGTTAAGGAGCCTAACATACTTAGCTTCCGTCTTCTCCTTCCAATTTTGCAACTTCTTATAAGCATTCTCAATTTCATTTGAATCAGAAGTTGTAGTACTCGACTTAATATGCTTAGATCCTTTTTGTGGCAATGGCCCCTGCAACTTAATGTAACTAGATCGTGCGCCCAATACTTTCTCTACAATTTGGTCCTCAGTTAGAAGAACACCATCCTCAGATCTAACCTGTGAAGAGCGCATCTCAACCATTTGATTCTGCATATTAAAATTTCTAGGCTTTAGTAAAATGAATACAAATATACCACCAATGCCAAAGAACTCCATTCTACTTTAAAAGAAAGAAAAACTTACATAGCGAGCCTCCACCTCATTATTTTCCCAGCCCTCTTTTGCACTCCAGTGTGTATTGTGGAAGAGCTCAATCTTCCCTATAATCTGCCCAGTAACTAGATTTCTCTACGTAGAAAATATAAAATTATTAGTATATGAATTAAAAATAATTATATGATACTAGGAAGAGTTAATCTTTTGTCAGTGGTGGACAACATATAATTTATTATCTTTAGCCATATCTTGTAGTAGCTAATCAATATATAGGTGTTCAGCGAAAAAAAAAAATTCAATATATAGTTGGATGAAAGATGGTCGTGCCATGTGTATATTTGGTTCTTTATATTTTCAAGAACCAATTGAATGCAATGACACGTTATGATTTTCTATTGTCAGATTTCTTATCACTTGAATATGTTTAATTCAGTCAAAAGATATTCCACCAAATTCAACATATATATCATCCTATATAGACCATCATGATTCGCACATCCTATATATTTGCCTATATATTCTATTGCAACCAGCAAGTTTCTAAATCCCACCAGAAAAAACAAAAAAGAGAACAAAACAAAACCAGTAAGGCCCTGTTTGGCATTGTTTTTTGTTTTTTGTTTTTAGAGTTGTATTTTCAGAAATGAGAACAAAAACTGTTTTATAATATTTTCAGAAAACAATAGGTGTTTGGCAAATGTTTTCTAACAACATTTTTTAGGGAAAAAATTATATGAATATAAAAAATCATATTTGTATTACAAAAAAAATATTTAGAGAGAAAAAGTCAAGAGAGAGTGATCAGAGATAAATTCAAGCAAAAGAATAAAAAGAGAGAAAGTCACAAGAGAAAATATAATGAAAGATAATAATGAGAGAGAAAGTGATAAAAGAAAATATGGAAATAAAAAGTGTTGAGAAAAATAGGAAAAAAAAACTAATGAAAACACACAAGAGAGAGAAAGTGATAAGAATACATGGGGATAAAAAATAAAGATAAAAAAGTCATAAAAAATAAAGTAGCAATAAAGAATGAGGAGAGATAAGGTGATTAAAAAGATGAAGTGATAGAAAATGATGAGAAAGAAAATGATGGAATGAAATGAGGAGAGAGAAAATGATGAGAGAGAATGAAGATTGAGAGAATAAAGAGAGAAAAAGTGATGAGAGAGAGTGAGGAGAGAGAAAGTTATGAGAGAGAAAGTGGTTAGAGAAAATTATGAGAGAGAAAATTACAAGAAAATATGTATATGAAAGTCATATGAAAAAAAAATTTATTTTTTTTAGGGAAAAAAAAGATAGGAAAACACGTTGAAAACAACATTTTGTTGTTCTCTGAATTTTCTGTTTTCTTTAACTCTGTTTTTAAAATCTGTTATCAAAGAACAATGCCAAACACCCTTATTTGTTCTCAGAAAATAATTTTCTGTTTTTAAAAACAAAAAACTATTTTTTAGTTATGATACCAAACAGCCCCTAAGTTTCTAAAAATTAATAGCCTTACTCTTACTTGAAAGTAATCCCGTATCAATCTCAAGTCTTAAAACTAACATGAAATTAACACATTCCGTCCCTACTTTTTTGCGACGATGAGCAGGCATTGATCTTGACCCCGTGCGACTTGAGAATGGTTTTTTTGCTCGATTCTCCTTGTTTATCCTTGACCTTGCCTATTATAGAAAATTTGTGTAATAGCAAACATCAGTGAGAAAATATAAGCAAAATATTTATAATTTGAATGACATAACTTACTAAATTTGCTAAGACTACCTTGAACTCATCCGTGCTCCAGAAATCACACAACCATTCCCAAGTACTTTGACTCTCAATCTCATCATGCTTCTTCCTCTTCACAGCCTCTGGGTTCTCATTGCCACATTTATTCTCAAAATACTTATGCAGATAGCAACGAAAGTCCTTCCACTGCTTGTTAAGTTGTTGGTCAAACTGGCCAGCAATCTCAGGCTGCTGGACTTCGTTGAAAACAAATTTTTCCTACAAATATTGATAGAATTATCAATTTTATATATAGTGAACAATGAACTTCAGAAGATCATTAAAATTACCTTCATCTTAAGAAGCATCTCCATCTTTTGCTCCTTGGTGACAGCATACCACCTTTTAATGTCCATTGGTGCAACTTGGCGCACAAGTTGTCCTATCTCATTGGCCCATGGCCCAGAATTATCCCCTATTGCCCTCCAAGAAATAGGGTCAAACTCGATTTTAAACTTTTCTCCAGTTGCTGCAATTACTTTTTCAGCCCTTTTCCCTTTAGTTCGCCCTCGCTTTCCTTTCTTTGATGGCCCTTTATTAAGGGGAAAAAAGCAAACAATATTGCTGAAATAGTAGTTAACTATCAGTAAATATGTGCAACAAAAATATGTAATCTATAAATGTAAAAATAATATTGAAATATACCAGTAGAGTTCTGGCCAACAAGGTGTGTCTGTCCCATGTCTTCGGTACCTACATGTGACTGTGACATCCTATGACAATAGTCATGAGTAAATATGTGCAGCTTTAACATTTGATATCAAAAAATATTCAAAGCAAGACATATAAAAATACGATATTAACAACGCATACATGTCGATCGATTTCCTCATCGTCACTAGATTCACCATCACTACTTTCAACATCGATTACATCGTCATCTAAAACTAGTGTGTCATCGTTGTACTCAGCCAATGTTTCATCAAATTCATCATCGTCATTGATAAAATCGTCATCTACTGGTCAATATCTCGGAATGTTTATATCAACATTATCGAGAATTTCAAGTTCGATGTCAATACGATTGATTGCCACATCCTCTAAATCAGCTTGATCAACCATCGTACGGACAACTGATGAATCACTCTCTTGAATAACATCTTCCACATCTTCATCACTTATTTCAGATTCTGGAAAATCCCACAAGTGTCGATGACTGAATTTATTAAGAACATTCCAATTAGAGCCGTTCTTGGGATCGTTCAAGTAAAATACCTGATGAGCTTGTGAAGATAAGTATAAACGGATCACTTTTATATGAATCAGACCCTATATGTATACTAGTTATGTTATTTTCTCGTCTTAATTTCTTTTTGCTAGGATCAGATTGTAGGAAACCATCATATGGTGCAGCGGAAGATGGTGGGTGTAAAAATCAAAATTTTTACACACAAGACAGAGCTTAGAATCAATATAGCTATGTTGTTTTAATACATAAAATAAAAAAAAAATAGGATTTAGAGAAAAGTAAGAACACTCTAACCTTTCCTTTTGGAATTTTCTTTGTATGATGAAGTGGTTGATTTTTACCACGTCTATGAAACCACGATATTCCTCACCAAACCTCGACACCAAAAAACTGGAGAGTGGGCTCCTAATAGTCACAATCTTATTGTTTCTAGCACACACTTTTTGAGATTCTTGCTATGTGTCTCAACACATGAGACAGCAAGAAGAGGAAGACAAGTGGAAAAATAAAAACTAGAACTACACGTTAAAATTTTTCTTCTCTCTTAAAAAAAAATTTCACGTTGCAGACCACGTCAAAATTAAGTCTGTCATTTGTTTTTAACGTGTAATTCCCCCAAAACAATTTCCTTATTTTTCCAAATCATTTACACGCATAACACTATTTTCTAAATTGATAAATTGGCAAATTA